>CABFOV010000532.1:87111-101557 GCA_902141375.1 Timema poppense
TTTTTTTTCTTTTGTTTATACATGTTACCCGCCTCGGTGGCGTAGTTGGCTAACGCGCTAGTCGTGTTGAGCTCGACTGCTGAGGACGGGGAGATCGAGGTTCGAATCTCGGTCGGGTGAACTGAGGGTGGTTTTTCCTAAATAGTTTTCCACTCTCCCTCCACTCAAATGCGGGTTCACTTCCTCTAATTCAACCTTCCCAATTCCTAATCCATTAGAGTAATTAGTACTTAAAGCGTATAGCCCGAACGGGTATTAAGACGCGGTGCTAAATATTATTATTACTATACATGTTATATTTATTACTTGAAATAAATTTTTCTCGGATACATATGTCTACCCTTCGAGAAAATATCCAGAATTAATAAGGTGTATATTTTCATACTTAACTACCTATTTAATTAAAAAAATAAAATTACCGATTATTACCTGTTAAGGTTATTTTGGTTACATTAAAGTCTAAACTATTATTTGATAGTACTAATGTATTTAAGAATTTAAGAGACTCGACTTTAAATGACGATGTAATTTTCCTACGCGATACTGTGAAAATTGCCACGAGATCGATCGGTCGATCACGATCGACTAGTTATCGACCAATGGTATAAAACCACAATTTGAATAGGTACACTACATTTTGCCCTGAAAGGTTTTTCCTCCATTGGATACACTTTGACCTTACTTGATAAACTCCATCAGTAGTGGAACCAAGCAAGGTATCTTTCAGTTAATGCGAAAGAGCTTATAGACCTAAATATGTTTATAAAAAGGTATCATTGCTATTTAAAGTACTCACCTGTGGGTACGACCAATGGATGGGCTCTGTAGCGCTGCACAACAGATCAAAGTTATCCCCGGTCTCTATAACTGTCTGGTTTACGTTTGGTATGATGTTTGGGAGCATGTCGGATCGCACCTCCATTTCTGAAACATTGATAAAAATTGTTTAGAAACATAGACTAATATACAATTAATAAATTTTTTAATTTTTTTTAGAAATTTAACTTCTTTGAATGGTGTCGTCTTTGGTTTTATTTGTTAAATAGTTGTTTTATCAACTATGACAAGACAGTTTATAAATACATAAGCACATCTTGCGTGTTGCTGCTGTAATTTATCTTCATATAATTCTGCTTGACAACAACTTGTTCTTCAAGGTAAAACCCACTTGGCAACGATCTTATGATAGTAGTGGCTACACTAGATGTCATCTCAGGTAACTGCATGGCTTCTATTATTGGAAAATAGGGTGTCATTTTCTTGCTTTCGTCAATCTTACCTTTTACTATAATAGGTAGAATATGGTTAGTTTGACATTGCTCAAATCGAAAAATTGGATAGTTCTATCCTACCATTATTACCCATGACGCTAATTTTTAAATCAATGGTAAAAAATAACATTTAATTCGAATTTCAGAAGGAAATATTCGGATAATTTGAAGCAAACTGTTAATTATTTCGAATTTGTACTGATTTCAAACCAAACAAAGTGAGATGGAAGGGGACGCAAGAAAAGGGCAGTATTTTTGCATTATTTTTTTTCAAAAATAAATCAAATATTGCTCCAGTACAAACACAAAGCTTAATTTTCTTCACATGTTGATATCGACAGTTCCCTAATATCTGCCATAAGCATAGTGACATTATCTGACAAACTTTTTAAATCAAGAAAAAAAAAAGTCGTGACAGATGTTCAAGAAATTTTGAGGTTACCATGTGAAGAAAATTAAATTTTATGTTTATACTGGAACATTATTTTATTTATTTTTGAAAAAAAAAAGTTTTTCCATAAAAATTGCAAAAACACGAGTTTTTTTCGCCTCCCCTCCCATCCTCCCTTACGTTCTTTAGTGAATCACCCCATATACCAATAACTTCCAATAACGCTAGAGTTATTGACTCATAGTAGAAGAGAAGATTAACTGAATCCAAACCTGACGTGAAATATAACGTTTTTAATACAATCAGTAAACTTGAAGAGCTTGTTTATTGTGTTAAGATAAATAAACTACAACAAACTAATATCATTAGTATTTTCCGCGTAATGTTTTTTAAGTGCAAACACTGATTTAAGTCCTCAATTTTCTTATGTTAACTTTTCCAAGTTTTTAGTTGTTTTTCTTAAGTTCTCTTATTTTTTCATGTATGTAACTTAAATACAGTAAATTAAAACTAAAGACTTAGATACAGTAGCCCCATGGCTTCTTTGGTGCTGACTGACAGCTCACAGCTGACTTCTGACAGTCAACATTTAGATATACACCTAAACTTTGACTGTCAGAAGTGACAGCTGCTAAACACATGACTTTGCAGATCATTTGGTTCGGCGTAGGGATATATAATTTGGTCTGGTAACTTTTCAAAGCCCTCAGCTGTGAGCTGTCAGTCAGCACCAAAGAAGTCATGGGGCTACTGTATATTGTGTATGTGTGTTTTGTATGGCATAAATAAAATGTGTGTTAATATGTAGAATATTTCGAGGTTATTGATTTATTGTGTATCAACTGCCTCAATACTAATAAAAATTGTTAATTCGAACTATTTTAGATATCCCTTGAACTTCGAATTATAAAGGTTCTACTGTATAAGTTTCACAACGCTGGTTTGTCGAGGTTGTCGGTAGCTTCTTCCAGAACACCACCTTTTGACATAACTGATGACTTCAAATGAATCAATAATTTCGATAATACGATATTTCCACTTCTTACAAAAATTCAATTTTTTAGAATATTACTAAAGAGGATGCATATACAATTCAAAAACTCCATGTTCACCAGACTTATATATTAGGCCTATAATATCTGGGAGCACTCCTTCCAAAAATGCTATGCTATGAATTTTTCCAAAATATTTTTGGTCTCTCACGTAAAAATTAACATTTGTGGAAATATAGCTTTTTCCTAATAACCGATTCAAATTTGATGTACTCAAGGTCGTACAGAAATAACACCACCGAACCCCTCCGAGAGTATTATTTATATCGCATTTTGCACTTCCCACCACCTAGGCCAGTAGTTTATTGGAGTATTAAAAATGCATTGCAACCCCAACCTCACTAGTACTTAAAACCACTTTTATAATGTTTCAAATCGTACTCTGTGTGGTCTTGGAGTAAAGTGATGACAGCTGCTAAACACATGACTTTGCAGATCATTTGGTTCGGCGTAGGGATATATAATTTGGTCTGGTAACTTTTCAAAGCCCTCAGCTGTGAGCTGTCAGTCAGCACCAAAGAAGTCATGGGGCTACTGTATATTGTGTATGTGTGTTTTGTATGGCATAAATAAAATGTGTGTTAATATGTAGAATATTTCGAGGTTATTGATTTATTGTGTATCAACTGCCTCAATACTAATAAAAATTGTTAATTCGAACTATTTTAGATATCCCTTGAACTTCGAATTATAAAGGTTCTACTGTATAAGTTTCACAACGCTGGTTTGTCGAGGTTGTCGGTAGCTTCTTCCAGAACACCACCTTTTGACATAACTGATGACTTCAAATGAATCAATAATTTCGATAATACGATATTTCCACTTCTTACAAAAATTCAATTTTTTAGAATATTACTAAAGAGGATGCATATACAATTCAAAAACTCCATGTTCACCAGACTTATATATTAGGCCTATAATATCTGGGAGCACTCCTTCCAAAAATGCTATGCTATGAATTTTTCCAAAATATTTTTGGTCTCTCACGTAAAAATTAACATTTGTGGAAATATAGCTTTTTCCTAATAACCGATTCAAATTTGATGTACTCAAGGTCGTACAGAAATAACACCACCGAACCCCTCCGAGAGTATTATTTATATCGCATTTTGCACTTCCCACCACCTAGGCCAGTAGTTTATTGGAGTATTAAAAATGCATTGCAACCCCAACCTCACTAGTACTTAAAACCACTTTTATAATGTTTCAAATCGTACTCTGTGTGGTCTTGGAGTAAAGTGTTCGCCTCAAAATCCAGTGTTCATGGGTTCAACTCCAGTCGAGGTCGACGGATTTTCACTTGAGTGATAAAAATCCGGAGCACAACTTCCTTCGGAGGGGAATTAAAGCCGTCGGTCTAATGTCGATTGTGGCATGTGTGGAAAAGAACCATGGAGGGTGTGTGAAAATACCTCGCCTGGCAAAATTAGTAGGTTCTTTCGCTCTCGATCATATAAGTTTTCGTGTGCTGATATAATGATTTACTTCAGAAAGTGTTAAATTCCTCAAATAAAAAAAGTATATATATATATATATATATTACTCCAAGAAAAAATTTTTACTAAAAAAAATCTTTGGTATCTCCTTTTGGGGGCAGGGGGGTGGGGGACTTCCCCTTGAGTAACACCATGTAATAAATATTCCTCCAAAAATTATTTCTGGGTACTGTCATCCCCCTATGTATTAACGGTACTTACTTACTCCAGGTTATTCGGAAAGTGCACTAAAGGTGGGTTTTATTAAATAGTTTCCTGATATCCTTCCGCACAAATGCGAGTACATTTCCTCTAAATACTACATTAATCATCCCTGCCTAAGTAGTGTGGCTAAAGGCGGATTGCTCGGACGGGTAGAAAGAAGCGATGAAAAAAGCAACTGTGCTATATTATTATTACTTTTATCAACTTCCGGTGACTGCTGTGATTTATTACTCTTGAGTGACCGAGTTACCCAAGCACGCATATTACGACTATCATTGAAATAAGGATAACCCCATTTTTAAATATATATCTATAAGATAACTTGATTAATTTATTTCAAAGTGGTGATAGTGAATGTTTATTTTATTAATATGAAACTAGGTCAAAGAGCTGCTCAAATTGGGTCATATCAGAAGAAGGAAAAAAAAGTTAGCAGTTTAAAAGCTTGATGTTTTCATTAACTTTATTAATTTAGTTTTGCATGTTATTTGTGTTGTATTCTTTTGCATTGATTTCGTAATTAATTTGAAAATGTAAATACAATTTGAAATTTAATTTACGAATTAAATAACTATTTCAGATACTAATTTAGTTTATGTCTTACATGGACATTGCTTATTCATATTAACAAATTATAAAATAGGTTTGCTTACATTCTTTAATATCTTAAAACTTGAGTTATTGTACTTACATTTTTAAACTATCTTCAAATCTTTGAAAATGAAATTTGCTAAATTTTAGTTTTTCTGATTCTTGTTTTCAAAAGCAGCCTTACCGAGTAATAAACTTACAAAAATGCAGTAGTATAGCCGGGTCTTACCTAGGAAGAAGTACTGTGGGGGCTGGGGTGTGGGGTTAGCATAAACCCACTGAACTATCATATAATTATAGTTCCCCACCCCCTAATTTATTCAAGATTACATAACTGTACCAACGGTCTCCTTATAAACAGTGTGTGAATTTTCGGTTCTACCAGCAGTATTATGTTTCCAGCTGTTAAATGGGAATAAGCGATGATGACAGGGTTGCACTTAGTTTCCCGATAGGGTGCCTGCCGTTGATTAAAACTCACATGGTGCCAATTACACTGGATCATATATAACCCGTTCCGGTGGCCGCGTGTTCTAACGCACTACTCTCGTGTTAGACTAGACTGCAGAAGACGAGGAGATCGGGGTTCGATCCCGGCTGGGTGCACTGAGGGTGATTTTCCCTAAATGGTTTCCCACTCTTTGTCCATGCAATTGTGGGTGCATTTAATTTAAATTGAACTTTCTTAATCCCTAACCTTTTGGTGTAATTAGTACATGGGCGTATAATCTGAACGGGTAGTAAGACACGGTGCTAAAAAAATAAAGTAGCACTCACTGTATAATGATGTTGACTGCAATCATCGTGTAGTTTAACTTTGGTGACTTGGCCCTCACATGGTGTTGAGTCCAAATGGAATGATCCAATATAAGAGCATGTCTCGCCATACGGATAACGCCTAACTTAGGTGGGGGATACAGCTCGAACCAGACGTTGAATGTAGAGTAGGTGAGACTTAAGGGCAGTTTTTTTTGCAGTTTTTTTAACAACACTATTTTTTTACAAAAAAAATACTACAGTAGAAACATAAGAATTTAATTTTATTCACGCTATGATCTCAGCAGTTCTTGAATATCCGTCCAGAAAATCCTGAAATTTAATGAAAACTTTTTACTTTCATTTAAAAAAAATTCTATGTTTCTTTTACAAAACAAAATGTTATTTATTTTGGCAATTTTTTTTTATAAAAACTGTAAAGATACTGCTCTTAACTCGCGTTCCCTACATCCCCATTTTAGGATCCGTTCCACCCCATGGATTACACTTTAACTTAGGTACAGTATTCCCATGGCTTCTTTGGTGCTGACTGACACCTCACAGCTGACAGATGATGGCTTTAAAAAGTTACCAGACCAAATTATGTATCCCTACGCCTAACCATATGATCTGCAAAAACATGTGTTTAGCAGCTGTCACTTCTAATAATCAAAATTTACCTATATACCTAAATGTTGACTGTCAGAATAGAAGTCAGCTGTGAGCTGTCAGTCAACACCAAAGAAGCCATGAGGCTACTGTAAGTAGTACAGTTTGAACCATAGTCGTCACATCGTGCTGCAGTTTTATTTATTCTACTTTAAAAGACAGAGGATTGAGATAAGAGAAACTGTTTTACTGTCTTTTAAAAGTTACAAAAACAGGACATTATTTAACTGATCCCAATTTTGCTGTTGTCAAGTAGGTAAACTATGCCGAAACATATACTTCAGTGTTTTTTCTGGTTCGAGCGTAAACTTGTATCTAATTTCCCGCTTAATTGTCCATGAGATGGGCTCTATTTTTTTTTAATACAAACAAAACGTATAACTTCTTTAATGATTGGAATAAATCGTCCCCAGTGATATTGGGTTTAAGTCCTCGCCTTAACACCCAATGCCCATGGGATAAAAAAAATCAGCCATGATCGACGGATTTAAAAAAAAACACGATTAAAATCCGTAGTACAAGTTCCTTTGGAGGTAAAGTAAAGCCGTCGGTCCCATGTCGATTGTGGCATGTAAAAGAAACCTTGGAGGTATGTGAAAATATCTTTCCCGGAAAAATTGGTAGGCCCTTTCACTCTAGCTCATAGAAATTTTCGTGTACTGATATAATCAGTCGGTTCAGAAAGAGCACGTTAGATAGATTAGTTTAAATGATTAGAATAAACACCTTTGTGAACATTTTTAAATATTGATTTGTACCCCGAAATAGATTCTCTCCCCCCCCCCCCCCCCNTTTTCCCCCGGAAACGGTTTTTTTCCCCCCCCCCCCCCTGTTTATTTACGCCAGTAATTGGGGCATGGGGTCCAAGGTGTTGGACGCGTTGCTGGTTTTTGAATACCAGTCGGGTATAATGAGGGAACATAAAAATTCCTTTAACTACTTTATGTGAAACCATCCAGGTCTATTCTCTGCCACACATTTAAGAGCTCGGCCCATGACTTCCCAAGTTTTCTACCTTCTTCATCGACGGCCCTCGCCCGATGCCGGCGCACTTGCGATTTCCAGTCCAATGCTCTAGAGTAAGATTGCCAACTATTTCTGGAATAGTTCCTAGACACCCAAAAGGAAGCTGTTGTAAGACTACGATAAACTTACGTTCAAGATTGCACAGATAACTGCTAAACGTGTGATATTGCCATTATGTATTGAGATAGAACCAAAATTCATGACATGTGTGTATGTATACATATATATTTAAATATTTGGAGTTGTTGGAAAAAAAAGACCAAGCCCATTGTTTTCCCCTTCTCTGTCCTTACAATCCCCAATTCATACTCAAAATGTATTAAAAAGTAGAATTGCTTAGATTTTATGGATGTCGAATAAAATTAATTGAATAAATAACGATTGGAAAGATATTACCTATAATTATGACATGTTTATTTAAACTATCCATATGTGCTAATTATTTTGTAACATCGCTCTGTATGTAGCGGAGACTTGGACTCTCTGGGAAATGGAAAATAAATACTTTCTTGGAAATGTGGTGCTAGAGAAGACTTGAGAAGATTAGGTGGAAAAACAAGGTGACAAAAATGTAAAGTCCTAAGAAGAGTGGGTGGGAAGAGAACCATTTTGGATGTGATTCTTCGGTACAAAGCAAACTGGACCGGGCACATCCTTATAAGAAACTGTCTTCTGCACGACGTCATAGAAGGAAAGGTTGAAGGAAAGAGGAGCTTAGGATGGAGGAGGATTCAAATATTGGATGATTTTAAGGAGAGAAGAAAATTCTGGGAGCTGTAGGAGGAGGCAAAGGACAAGGTGCATTGTTGGTCTAAGTCACTGACAAAAGGAATGGACTTATCGTACGACAGAACACATATTATTATTAATAATAATAATAATAATAATATATACTTATGGGTGGTAGTGCAGTGTATATTAGCGTAGAGCGGCTGGCAAGAAATTTCTTGATATCCGGGACAGTGCGTTAAACTCCGGGACTCCGGCCAAACTGGCACGGTTATACACCCTAATCTTGAGACGTTATCATGGATGCTCTAGAGCAGTGCTTCCCAACCGGGGTTCCACGAAAATTTGCAAAAGCTTGCGAAAATATAGTACGACTTGCCACCTTTTTTTTTTTTTAAATTAATAAACAAATTAAANTTTTTGAAATTAATAAACAAATTAAAATATTAAGGTTTAAACGTGGCATATAAATAAAACAAAGAATCATTTGAATGTTTAGCTTGGTTAGATAGTTATTTAAGAAATGAGAGAGATTTAGGGGGAGTTTTCTTAAATACGGCTGATGTGTGTGGCCCACACTGGTATGTTTGTTTGCTTACTCGCTTCGATTGTCTGTGATCATTTCTCTTTAATAGTAATATTTGTTTGTCTCAATAAGTGAAAACGATTATTTGTTATATTATTTGCTGCTTAGTGACACTTAATCTGTTGTTAATGTGATAATGTTTAATTAGCTATTTTAAAGCTTTCTAACGACTACTACTTGCCGTGGGCAAGATGTATGAAAACTGACCTCTTCTTATTTATAGTCGCCGAGTTTATCATGGTATTGTTGTATTGGAATATGCATATGGCGCCCCCTCAATGATCGGTTCAATAAAGAGATTTGTTACTCTTGTCAAAGAAAATAATCCAGACATTAAAACGACCCACTGCTTTCTTCATAGAGAAGTTCTGGTTTCTAAAACGATTAGAGAAGATTTGAAACATGTTCTTGATACAGATGTTAACATTGTTAACTTTATTAAGCAGCGTCCTCTGCAATATCGCATGTTTACAAAAATTTGTGAAAACATGGGTAAAGACCACGACACGTTACTTCTACACACTGAAGTTAAATGACTGTATAGGGGAAAATTGTTGACACACATATTCGAACTACGAGAGCAACTCCAGATTCTCTTCAGAGGAAATAATAAAAGTTATTTTTACAATTATCTCGAGGATTAATTGTGGTTCCTGAAACTAGCATACCTGGCAGATATTTATGAACACCTAAATAAGTTGAGCACCAACATGCAAGGTCCAAGGAAAATATTTTGACGGGTACAGACAAACTTGTAGCATTCAAAAATAAAATTGGTATTTGGAAAAAAACATCTTTCTAAGGGTAATTTTGAAATGTTACCCCTATTTTTTCATCTTTAGAGCATTACAACTGAACACCATCGTGAAACCATTATGCCCCTGATTTACGGCCATATGGAATATTTGGCTGAAAATCTTGCCAAGTAATTCCCTTCTTTGTCATCGGAAGAGTATGAATGTGTCAGGAACCCTTTCATAGATTCTCCAAGCAGTTCAGAAAATTTACTTAAACTGCAGGAAGAATAACAATTGACTGTGCTGAAATATTATCGCACACTAAAAATTAAATTTAATGAAATGTCATTAGATATGTTTTGGATATCAGTGTAAACAGTTTCTTGTCATCTCCCAGAAAACTATAAACATATTGCTACAATCCTCAACATCGTACTTGTGTGAGCAAACATTTTGGTGTTTAATGAATGTAAAAACCAAACAGAGGAATAGACTGTTGTTGTCTGTGAAAGAAGAACTTTGTGTGTAGCTATCAGAGATGCGACCATGAATTAAGTAAGCCTATGTTTCACATTAGATTAAGGACAGTAGGAATCATTGTTATTCTATTGAAACTTGTATTATTTTCAGTTGTGAATTAATAATAAAACAATAAAATGTAACACATTTTTTCTTTAATGAGTTTATAAAAAAAACTTTGTTAATAATAACACAAAACTTATGCAAAATATATACATCAAGTTTGTTTATAACTAGTGAGCCAGATATAAACTGAAAATGTTTGTAATTTTTTTTAATAATAGTAATATTAGTAAGCTAAATATTAATAGGAAGTAAATGCTTGTATAATATTTTATTCAAAAGTATGATTTAATTATTATGTACTACTATCCCATTTTTTTCATGTATTTATTTAATTTAACCCGGTCGAATCTATTATATGTCAGCCAGGTAGGGGTTCCGTGATATTTTTCAAAATATTTCAAGGGTTCCTCCAAACAAAAAAGGTTGGGAATCACTTCTCTAGAGTGTGGCCAAGCCATCGCCCCGTGCGCTTTCTGATCTCCCAGTTGGAGGGTAGTTTTCTCCTAATCGTTTACCACTCTTTCTCCTACCAAACGTAAGTACAGCTCCTCTCAATTCTACGTTCCTCATGACTTCTTTAATGCGAACACGCGGATAGCTTGGGTGGGTAGTAAGACCTTGCATATGACCTCCCTAACCACTCGACCGTAGGGGGACGGCTCTAAAAGTTATCTTATCTCGTAATTATTTGCCCGATTACGGCCCATAAGTGCACTCAAGCTCTCCAAAATGTGTTATTGTGATTTATTGCTAGTAATTGGTCTGTTTGGATACGAACCCTGACTGTAGGCCATAGAGCTCACGACTGTGGCACTCAGCTCGGCTCTTGGTAGTTCAGGTATTAAGTTCGACTCCTGGCTGGATGCATTGTAAGTTGGGTTGGGTGATGGAAGGGTGGGGGCTTGAGCATTGTAGATTTAACTGAGCATTTCCCATACTCTCTCCAGGCCATATTTGGAGGTTTAAATTAATAGTATTGTATCGTTGGATTGTCCGAATTGATAGTAAGACAAGTAGTAGTAGGCCTATCATTTAAAAATAAGAATAAATAATCGAGCTATTAATACTTTGGCAGCAAGTTAAACATTTGAAAATAATATAGCGAGAAAAATAAATTACTAACATTAACGTCATTTTTTAGATTTAATCTTTATTATCCATTTAAAATAAATGATACGGAGAAACGCACAGGCTTTATTTCGCTTTTATCTTAAAAGATAAATTTACTAAAAACTCGTAAGATTTGTTAAATCAAATACACTAACAGGTCTATATATTGTAGCTTACTCTATGACATTAGGAACAATGTTACAAAAAAAAATTGAGAAAAGAGAAACATCTTTGTCCACCAAAGAGCGTAAGAATTAAATTTGTTTTCAAACCTCTATTAAAAAGAATATATATTTGCTTAGAGTTCAGAAACCATTTGTTTTATAAAAATATATTTCAAACAAAAGATTGTTATCCTTAATAGTTCTACAACTTTACAGTGATAATTTCTCCCATCTAAAGTACCCTCAAAGTTATTGTCACGAGAAAACTAGAATTGGTATCTTGGCATCACGAAAACATTTTTTTGTTTTTTTGTTTCAGGATGTCATGAATCGTTGACATTTATCAAAATCTTGAGTTTTTTTATAATCACAATACTTTCTCTCCAAAGTATCGAGTATCAGCAACCAATTTTAAATCTTATGAACGGACATATCTTGTATCTAGAAAAAGTCACTTGAATTACTTTCACGTATTCATAAATAAATTAATGTGCTCTGCAGCTGTTAATTTTGAATGGTATTATCCATACCTTTATAATAACACAAATAATAAGAACATACAATGTTTTTAATTTTGGATTCAAAAAAGTATGTATTTTATAAAAAAAAGTTTCCTTATACCAAAATTCTACTATAGTAACATTTTGATGTGTCAGGTTATTGGATGATTCCTCCTGGGGTGATTTGACTAGAGTGATTTGCTGGTAAACAAGAAAGACGCTGTTTGTTCGATGACGTCACCCTCAATCAAGAGCACGTGACGTCACCCACGGTAAGAAGGCCTTGCCAGGCAACAGACACGTCATTTAAAAAAAAATCTTTATTCAAATGATGGGATTTGCTTTTCTTTTTAAGTCTCTCTGACTGAAAGACCAACTGGTTAGTGGACATACACAATGTTGAGTGCTTGCAAAAATGGCCTGTACTGTACTCGTGTACAGTCAGCATTTAACTACACACATGGAGTAGGGATGAGGAAGGTAGAGTTTAGAGGAACAATAGCTGCAATTACGTCAAGCATTGGTTCACAATATTTTTTTGTTTCTGTTCACGGCACACTATTGTTTGTTAGAGTCATCGCGGCACACTGAATGGGCAAATTGGCGATACTACAAGAGACTCGGTTATGCGCATGCTCAGAGAGACTTATCTCAGTTTAACAGGAAATGAATGACCCGCTTCGATGGCCACATGGTGTAACGCGTTACTCTCGTGTTGGACAAGACTGCCGATGACAGGGATATCGAGCCTCGAATATCAATCGGGTCCACTTAGAGGGGTTTTCCAAAATGGTTTTCCACTCTCCTTCCACGCAAATGCGGGTAGACTTCCTCGTAAAATCCAGTACTAAAAATAGCAACAACAAAAACAGGAAAAGAGAGTACGTGTGCGGTGTGGGAGTACTTTATTAGATCACAAATTGAGTTTTTTTGCAAGAAACAATCTCGAGATCTTCAACTCAACTCTTTGTAAACTATTACATTATCTGGGAAATGAATAATTTTAAATATTCTGAATATTTCGCTCTCATTTCTTAAAACTCTTCTTTTTATCAACAATAACAAAGCGGCAGGAATTTTTCGGCACACTCTTTGAGAACCACTGTCGTAGAGAAAGACTGCGAAATAATTTAGGAATAAAATACCCATAGTTAACCATGCTGAGATTCAAACCTGGGCCTTCTTGTCACCGAGAAAATCAGAACAGAAGAGCTTTACATTTTGTCCGCATTCCCACCACTAATTCTATTGGTAAATTAACAAATAGAAGATAATTACCTCAATTAAATTATGATATCTAAGAAAGGTAGCACTTGGAACTCAAAAACAGATTTTCGTTCACTTGACTTTGAAAAATTAGAACGAATAAGCGAAACCATTCTATGTAGCCAGATGAAAAATTGTCTAAGTCAACTTTCTTGCTTGTATAATAAATCACAGGTTTTGTAGTAAAACCCAAAAATAGTTCATGCATCTTTTGATTTTTGTGCCAATCTATGGACTAAGACCCTTTTTCTTAGAGACCTCAGCAATTTTTTTTTATACCATTGAGAACCCTGTTTCACAGCGTCCACACATTCAACAATTAATGTATACAAATAGATATAGGAAACATGTATCATAAAAACCCTGTTTTTCGTTTACAGTATCTTGAAAATATAAGTTGGGATTATGAAATATAATAAAATTAATTTTTAATCGCCACGTCTTACTACCTGATCAGGTTGTACGAATATATAATCATTACTCTAATGGGGTAGGAATGAGGTAGGAAGAAATTTATAGACCATATACCCACATTTGCGTGAAAGAAAAGTGGGAAACCATTTAGGAAAAAACACCCTCAGTAGACCCAACCGGGATTCGAAACCAGATCTTCCCGTCACTATCAGGCCAGTCTAACATAAGAGTGAAGACTTAAGACTATTCGGCCATTGAAGTAGCTAGTAATAATTTTGATTCATATGTTAAACACAAAGTTTAATCAAATGGTTAAGAATAAGTAAGGTGGTTTAGCGAAGATTTAACCCAGTTAGAGTAAAGAGGGGTAAGGAAAACCATATTGATACGTGGTAAATTAATTCCTGTGTCCACGGCCGAGATTTGATCTTCGATCTCCGTAAAGGTCAATCCAGTATAGTGCGAGTCGGACACTTTTCATCGTGTGAGGGTTACATTTCATTGGCTTTACCATTTGACTGAATGAATCACTCACTCACTGACATTAATGTTTACCCACTTATAGATGAGCTAGAAACTTGAAATTTGGCAAACCTATAGCTGGGAAGATACCAAACATTTTTAATTTTTAACCACCCCAAAAAATGCAAAATGGCGGAGCAACTTTAAAGTTAGTGCGGACCTTTCTTTTGAGGCCTCTTGTGGCTAGACTGTAAGACCTATCAACAAACGGATTGCACCAGAGCTAGATTTTTTTAAATTTTATACATTTTATTTATTTTCTGATACACTTATGGGAATGCTAGAATTATAAAATTGTAAAAATAAATCGACGTTCAAAATAACGCTGGAATTATATTAGTTTACACTCACTGGGGGCTTGGGGGCGGAGCCCACAA
>CABFOV010000532.1:103380-148600 GCA_902141375.1 Timema poppense
TGAACCCGCATTTGCGTGGAGGGAGAGTGGAAAACCATTTAGGAAAAACCACCCTCAGTTCACCCGACCGAGATTCGAACCTCGTTCTCCCCGTCCTCAGCAGTCGAGCTTCAACACGACAAGCGCGTTAGCCAACTACGCCACCGAGGCGGGTCTTATTCCTGTTAAGTGATAGTTAAAAGGTTTTGGTGCTAGCGTAATAAGGACGTAATATTAATAATAACAGAAGCTGAAAGTTTAAGAGGACGTGGACTTTTTGAGGCTTACCGCACATCCTTTTCGAACTGTGACGTCAGAGGACTCCGTTAATATCCTGTGGCGTAGCTTATAATATAAAGTGAAAGGATTTTGAAATACCACACTCCCAAATCACAACTTGTTTCCTCGCCGACTTCTTCTTTTCTTCGCGAAAAGAAGTAAACTATGTTGGATGTAGGTTATCATGCCCGCTGTACGGAGTATAAACTTTGTGAATTGTGATGGAATACTATGACTAAAATAATTGATCAAGTACTTATACAGGGGTGGACTGGCAGGTTCCAAGCGGCCCGCGACTACAAATATGTCATTCATAAACACCCCTGAAGCTGTGTTTTAGTGTAAGCTGACAAGGTGAGGTGAAGTATGTTTAGAAACTTTAATCCCGAGGCCATTTCAGCTACGTTATCAATTATTACATCGCTTTTAAAGCGACTAAAACATCAGCTTATACTTTCTAACATGAGAATTTTTTTTTTTAAATTGTTTGAAAATAGCCGAAAGTTAATTTTGGAAACATTAAAGTTTTTTAATAACCCTCTCTGACAGCATGGGTCATATTCATCCCGGCGTACTTGGTTCGGTTCCTGGATTGGTTGGTATACGGTCTGATCCCCCTGTATTCTCGTGCGTCAGTTTATATCTCAGCTCTAGTTTTAAATATTTAAATAAATTATATTTGGGTGCCAGGTAATTTCACGTTTCTTACCAACAATAGTACTGAGTTTGATTTAAACGAAACAAAAGGATTAATATATATGGTTAATTTATCCTACATTTTGATTCCAATTAGCATTTGAATGAATATAAATAGTGGAAGTTGAGTTGAAATGCCTAGTTTATCTCCCAACTCTTTGTACGAGTGTTTAACTAAAACACAACACGTTCGATTTGTTTGCTGGTGTGATCGCAATGTATCTATGAAATTTCTAAAATGGCCACCACGAGGGCTTTTTGACCCTCGCCCACAGACAAGGAAATAATTCTCTGTGCCCTCGCCGTTGTAAAAAAAAAAAAGTCTACTCACCTTGCACAATTTCTCTTGTTAGAAAGAAATCACCTAAAGCTGAGGTCCCCAACCTTTTTGTACCTTAGAGCACATTCAAAACTAACGGTAGTTCGGCGGGCACCAATTACTTTTTCAAGCCAAATTTACTCAACGCTATACACACGGCCGGTCAACTGCCATGTTAAGTTTCCAACACCGATTATGACGTTACATGTGGTTGTGGGTAGTACTAAAAGCCGTAGCCATGGGTTGGGGGAGGGGTGGGGGTGTTCAACCTCTTCCAAGTTGAGAAAAAATCAATTAAAAAATACTGCTTTATTTACGGTTTTAACAAGACCGAAATAAAGACATAAGGAATTATTCAACTACTGACCACTATTTTGGGGCTTGGGTACATTTTTAAAATATATATTTATTCTGTGTTTCAACTTGATGTACGTTAAAATTATTAGTCAAGAACATTTCAGCTGTGATCAAAAGCTGTGGTGAAAGGCTCTGTGAGCGCTATGGTGCCCGTGGGTATAGGGTTGGGGACCCCTGACCTAAAAGGCCCTACAGACACACCAAATTGTCGTCCCGACCCCCGGGACAGCAAATTGGAAGCGAGCCTCCCCACCACCCGACTAGTGGTCTCAGAACGAACGCACGGTATGCCTTCATTTCTAACCAAATACCAAAAAATTTGATTCGCGTTAATATCATACATAATCAATTCATACAAATATTACAAGAAAAATAGAAAAGAGTTGGATTCAAATAATTTTTTTTTATAGAATGAATTATGACTGTTGTCTGAATTACTCAGTATAGTGACATCATTTTAAATAAAACGAAAGAACGCACTGTGACTGAACTCGCCTAAACTCTTGCGAAGCAGTGGTCGGTTGGTCCAACAACGCGAGCATTTTAAGTGTACCATATCATGCGGGAGCCACTTGAGCGGATACACAAAAATATATGTCCCATTTGACCTTATTTCCAAGCTATAGTCAGTCATGTTTGTACTTCAGTAATATGGAACTGCTTAATATTATATTATATTTTATTATTTAGCACCGCGTCTTACTAACCGTTCGGGTTAAACGCTTCAAATACTAATTACGCTAATGGGTTAGGAACTGATAAGGTTGAATTAGAGGAAGTGAACCCGCATCTACGTGGAGGGAGAGTGGAAAACCATTTAGGAAAAACCACCCCCAGTCTACCCGACCGAGATTAGAACTTCGATCTCCCCGTCCTCAGCAGTCGAGCTCAACACGACTAGCGCGTTAGCCAACTACGCCACCGAGGCGGCTTTTATATTAATTATTTCATTGTTTTTGTTTCGCCTGTTCACCGGCTAAGTGAGTCTCACATGTTACAATACACCTTGCATGTTTACATATTAGTTGGGTGGTCTATATTTTTTTCTCTGTCAGTGTACAGTTCAATTCATAAGTAAAGGAGTTCACCCACTAGGAAAAAAACAACACACTACGTGAGAGCACGTGAATGGGAGGTTATTCCAACCGTGTAACGGAATACTCACATTTTGGGTTGGAATGTTGAGTGGGCTGCTTGTGATGTTTCGTAACTAGTAAGAGCTGAAAGACTGTGTTTATACTCATGAATAACGCATAGCACATAAAGCGGATGATGTTGAAAAACATTACTTTCAACGATAGACTACACAACTAAAACATCATCAATAGCTTTATTTTACAAAATTAATTTAATTTTGACTTTTTACGCGTAATTGCATAGACTTGAGCATTATACAACACTTGAATACTCTGGACCGTGTCTTACTATCCGTTCGGGTTATACGCTTAAGTACTAATTACGCTAATGGGTAAGGAACAGGGAAGGTTAAATATAGAGGAAGTGAACTCGCATTTGCGTGCACGAAGAGGGGAAAACCATTTAGGAAAAACCATCCCCAGTTCACTCGAGCAAGATTCGAACCTCGATCTCCCCGTCCTCGGCAGTCTAGCGCAACACAAAACCAACGTTTTAGCTAGCTACGCCACCGAGGTGGGTCGTACAACATTTGAACTTGAGATGTGTTAGCCAAAGAGATTTCGGCCAGTTAAGACGAAAGTAGCCCTCTTCGGTGCTCGAATGGTCTAAGGCGTCACTCCCACAATGAAAGGAGCGATCGTAGTTCGAATCCAGGTCGGGTGTTTCGAGGGGGGGTTTAACTAGCTGGTTTTCCAGTATTATTCCATGCAAATATGGATACATTTTCTCTAAATTCAACCTTCTTCATTAATTTAATTAGTACATATGCGTATAACCCGAACGGCAGCAAAATACTGTGTAAAAAACACAAAGTAAGAAATGCTACACACAACAGTTTAGCGTATATTAATACGACTGTAAATAGAATTGAAAATAAATGGTAAATATTGCATTTTTGATTATTTTACTGAGAAGTAGGTCTATCCTAGTATTCATAGCAATAATCAAATAAAATTTGAGTGAATAGTACAGTTCCTACTTAAATTAGGTGAATTTGATTAAAGTCTTGCCAAAATAAGTTACACTGGTTTTTAATTTCTAGAAGTTAAACTAACCTCTTTGCGCTTGTTGATAAAGTCGTTAAAAAGCATACTTCCTTTAAGCGTTGTGGCCTGACAGCAATTGTTTCTTTCTCGCTGACAAGAGGCGGCCGCCTTTTGCACTACGGACGTGGGCGTAGCCCGGGCTGTCCGTGCTGTCCTTTTATCATTTTTAAAAACACCATTTGTTTTAACTTGAGCTAATGAAGGAGGCTAATTAACTAATTGACTCGAACAGCTAAGCTATCGTGACCCAGGGCTATCATTTTGCAAGGTAAAAATAACAACAAAAATTTAGAACAAAAATTATCTTTCCTTTGTTAGGCTATTATATAGCTTGAGTTTTCTATTGCCACAGGCTTCATCACTACACGACTTACAATCTAACTTCACCCAGGATAATACTTTGAATACTAATTGAGAAGCTTTAGCAGGACTTTGGTTAAAATAAACTTTTAGAAAATACCAACTTTCCAAGGTTCCAAGTTCGATTCCTGAGCAGGACAAAAACGCTACCACTTTTTAAAGAAAATATTTTCACCTTTGAATATTTGTTAAATAGACTTGACAAGATGTGGGTGTAGAGTTTTTTCCTTACATTTGAACGAGAATAGGTTGCCAATGGCAAGGTCAGCTAAATGCCAGTGCCTTCGACTGGTAGGTTCTACATCCATCTGAAGCTCATCACACGACCGACCAACCAGGATGTTAGACAAAAAAAAAGCTATGCTCAAACAATAAATCACATCGTAACAAATGGTTTTTTGCCTTCTTTTATTGATCAATTTAATAGTTATGTCATTTTAAAATAATATTTTTTTCAATTTTGTTGTAATTAAAAAATATATTTTATATATATTTTAGCACCGCGTCTTATTATTACCCATTCGGGTTATACGCTTATGTACTAAATACTCTAATAGTTTTAGGGATTAAAAAGGTTATATTTAAGAGTAAGTGTATCAACATTTGCCTGGAAGCATAATGGAAAACTATTTTAGAAAAACCACCTTCAATACATCCGGCCGAGATTTGAACCTCTGTATCCCCGTTATCGGCAGTCTAGAGATTGATTCACACATTCGTCGAAAATAGAAAGCAGAATCCGCCTGAGTGGCGCAGAACTCACACTTCATGTTGACCCATGATGCATTGCAACGCAAACTTAAACAGCTGATTATCAACATATTTTATTGTCTAGGGAATAAACATAATAATATCTTTGGAATTGATGTTTTCAAATTATAATGCTGTGTCGATGCACAATTCATCACGTGGTTACACACGCTTTCCATTAACGGGCTATTTCGAATCTCCTCTCAACAACGATGCTGTCTGCTTGCTTCTGGCTGTACAGCGCATGCGCACTGATTTGAGATGGTTGAGTTTGAGATTTGATTGGCTCTCTCGTGTCGAACATTTCGGCCAGAGCGGACAAAGTAGAGATAGGTTGAACTTTGGCAGAACAGATCCCGCTGATGAGGCGGAGTCTTGTTATTGGATTAGAGCTCGTCACGTGGCCCTGTTTCGGTTCTGAGCTTGTTTTTCAGCGAACGTGTGAATCCAAAGTATACTCCATTCACGGTAGGAATTACTACTCTCTGAAAGGTCTTTTTTCCTACAAATATCCTACTATATAATTCATTTCTGTTAGGGAAAAAGGCCTTTCAGAAAACAATTCCTACGGTGAACGGACTTTAAGTCAACTGCGATAGTAGCGCGTTAGACCACGCAGTCACCAGAGCAGGTATTTACATTTTTAAGTACAGGAGTGAGAAATTCTGTGCGGGGCTCTGTACCATATATTTTTAAGTATAATAAAAAAAACGCACTACCATGCGATGTCTGGTTCGAGCTGTATTACCTACCTAAGCTAGGTGTTATCTGGAGAATGAAATGGACTCTTAAGACGTCTGGTTCGAGCTGTAATACTTACCTGAGCTCGGTGTTATCTGGGGGAGTAGGAATGTGTAGTGAGACGGGCTCTTAAATTAATGTCAGTACGGAAATCCCCAAGAGAGAAGTCAATTTGTTAAGGTTGATTTTTGCGCCACGTTTCTCGCTTCTTAACCATCCGGGCTGTCAATAAATATCAACGCTCGAAAGAGTGGGGATGAGCAAGGTGGAGTTTTAGAAGAAATGTTCTCATATTTGCGTGGAGGTAAAGTGGGGAAACCATTAAGGACAACACATTCTCAATACACCTGGCCTGGATTCAAACCCTTACTTCCCCTTCACCGGTAGACCAAACTAGATGATCTTGACGTTTAGTCCGCGTGCAATTAAAGGGTGAAGAGAATATTATACTTAAATATCCACTCCACTGGGGTAACGCGTACTAAACGTCTAACTCATCTAATTTGATTTGCTGGTGGGTTGAAGTTAGAATTTCGACCAGCAGTACAGAAGTTTTCTTTTTCCAAATGGTTCCCTACTCCCCCTCCACGAAAATTCGGGTGCATTTATTCGAGGCTCTATCTTCATCACACCTACCCTATTAGTGTAACTAAATGCTTATAGCCCAGAGGGAGCGTATAGACGCAGATACAAAAATAAAGGTTAACATGAAGTGCACCTACATTGTCATGGAGAGAGCTTGGGAAAACAAGGACATTCATACAACCCCGATCCATCCTAACCTCCCTGCCAATGGCGGTAAAGTGCGATGTGAGTGTATCGCCTTATACCACGCGACCACCAGTGCGGGGCTGGCGGTAGTGTGTATTGGTCGCTGGTAAAACAGTTCAGATTGCTCTGACCCTTGGAACCGGTAGTCGAAAGCGACTTGGCTAACAGACTTGGCTAACAGGGGTCTCGGATGTTACGGTTAATGTTTCCGTGAGGCGTGACTTTGTGGACATCCAACTACGCCCAAGATGATCCGGTTGGGTCTGCTAAAGGGTTTTCATGCACCCTAGGCGAGACGAAAACACTTGCGTCTCAGTTGTAGTTTGTAGAGGCTAATATAATTAACCACAACCACTGAGTGACGTCAGATAATAATAGGGTGCCAAAATACCGAACAAAAAAAAAAGCGATACAAAGATCTAAATTAAATAAAAAATAAGTGGTGACAACCCGCCTCTCCTAACCCCCTAATTAATGTGTGCGGAAATATTATCCCTTCTTCCTTTCCTATTTAATATTTTCGGAAGCTTTTAATTAAATATTAAAGTGATTCACCGACAAAGTGACCCCTAATGTATTAAATACATTAAAGTATGTACAGTAGCCCCAGACTTCTATGGTGCTAAGTGACAGCTCACAGCTGACAGCTAAAAGCTTTTAAAAGTTATAAGACCAAATTATGTATCCATACGTCGAACCATATGATCTGCAAAAACATGTGTTTAGCAGCTGTCACTTCTGACAAGTCAAAATTTAGGTATATACCTAAATGTTGACTGTCAGCTGTGAGCTGTCAGTCAGCACCAAAGAAGCCATGAGGCCACTGTAGCTCCAGCTGGCCCACCAAATTGCCACGTTTTTGTTGTTCAATCGTTTGTGCTCATATGCGCCCGAACATGAACATTAAGTGCTGTGAAACTGGGCCTATTAAGCCAGCTATCGACTTGAATTGAACATCGTATCGGTCATTACAAAATGGCGGTATAGATACAAATGAGAAGAAATGCACACGCTTTTGAGAAGGAGAGGAGTGTGAAACTATTTAGGAAACAATATCCTTAGTAGCCCGCTTCAGTGGCTGAACGGTTTGAGGCGTTATTCTCGTGCTTGACTGGCTGGGAAGATCGGGGTTCCAATCCCGGTCGGGTCTACCAAGGGTGGTTTTCTCTAAATTGATCCCCACTCTCCTTCTAGGCAAATATGGATGGAACACCTATAAGATGTTTCCTCGCTCAGCCCTACGCTATTAGAGTAATTATCACGCATATAACATGAACAGGTAGTATGATGCTGTGAGAAAAAAAATCATTAGTAATCTCTAGCAGGATTGAAGCCCTGACCTCTCAGTCATTAGCAAAAACATTATAGTATAGTTCAGGCTGGAAGGAACTTTTGATTCGTTTTTTGCGGTTAACATTGATAACGTTTTACTTTATTAGTAGTAGTATTTCGTTATATCTTTATAAAGTGACAGCTGTAGTAGATCGCAGGACAATATGAATCTATGAAAATGGTTTTACAACCGTCAAAAAAAAGTTATTTTCTGCCGAACTCGGGTTGTAGTTCAGCCCAAAATTTAGACCATGTGACCACTAATATGTGTCATGGGTTATTGAACTAAGCTTAGCCCCCCTCCACAACCATCTTCTTCAACACACACACACAAAAAGTTTCAGAGCAAAGCTATTAAAGTTCCTATTTTCGTCGAACTACTTATTCGTCATCAGAAGCACGCAGAATGTCGCCGATGGAGCGTGAAGAACTGCTTCTCCGTTGAGTAAAAGTTTGGAGCGACACTTTATTATTCATCCTGGCATGCGTGAATCACGTGACCTCAGTACCTTTCTCACTCACTCACTCACTCACTCAAGGTTCCTTGTATACCTTGTCTCGCATTCCACGACAAACCCACTCTACGAGAGGTCAGTTAAGCTGGGTTCACGATCAAAACATTATGTTGGGTTGAAAGAGGACGATATCTAGAATACAGTAGAACCCCCGATTATACAGGCGACTGGTTACACAGATTCGGATCGTAGCAACTGTTTTCGCGAAATTCGTACAGAATAGTTTGTTTGTAACTTTTTCCTAACTTTCAGAGTTTTATGTAAGGTATGTAATTGTTTTTAAGAAGTTCAAAGATTTATTTTTTATGTTGTGTTGTATAATAAATATATATTAAAAGTACATCATATGTGATTTGTTAGATGATATGTTGAAAGTACATACTAGTACATACGTTAAATTCTTTTATAGTAGACTAATATATTTTCAATAAAGTTTTTCAATGTAAACTGTAAAATCCTCTTTTTTTCTCTCTCTTTAAGATAGTTTATCCGGATTTACTACTATTTGGACTTGCCTAGGTCCTAATTAGTTTGAATTATTGGGGATCTACTGGTAAATAAATATCTCTGCAGTTTCGATAAAAAAAAATTGTCAATATAAAAACAATTTCACTTCATTAAATACGTTTAGTTTAATTTTATTCAAACCTGTGCAAATCAATTATTTTCAATTTTGAATCGAATCTGAATCTTGGCTAACTAGCTCGAGTCGAATCCTAATCGAATCTCATGCCAAAAAATTTAAAATTGAGCCCGCATCGAATCTCAGGCTAAATTTACTTTGTAAAATTTCACAGTAAAAAAAATGGATCAAATATTTATTTTAAAAATAGGTAATATTACCAAATCTAATATAATATTAACATAAATATAATTTATTGTGCATATTTTTTATATTTATATTACATATTTATGTTTCTTTCACGTCAATCTAGTTAGTACAACCTATCCAACCTAAATTCGCTTAAAAGTGAATTTTATTTTACTTAATATTATTACTATGATAATGTTTCAAATCTAATCTGTGTTGGATATTTTAGTATTCTAATTTTCCAAATCGAATCGAATCTGATCCAATAATAAGATATTTCAAAAGATGTTGATAAACATTCATGACACATTTTAGGTTTATTAAAAAATATAATGTACTTAGTACTAATCTCGAAAACTGTTAAATCAAATATCACACCAAATTTTAATCATAGTATAAGATATTCACTGCCACAAACAATTGTCTCTCACTTCATTCATTTACGACCTGGAACTCAAGTTAATTTCTCTCTGGACTCTACCAGCAGCTGGTTTCCTGTTTGATTATATTAAATGGTTAGTAAGATTCGGATTCGATTCAAAATTTCAAAATTCGAATTTCGAAGATTCACACAGGTTTAGTTTTATTCACGTAGTAATCTCAACAGTTATTGAATATTTGTAATAATCATCGCGGACTTTAAACATGCTTTTAATATCTTCATTAAAAAAAGGTTTCCTTTAAATTACAACATGCTCATGCTAAATATTTAGAACTGTTGATATTAATATTTGTATAATGTTGAAATGTACTGATCTATTGATCATTATTTTACCGATATAACGTAGAGAGAGGTCTTGTTTTAACTTGACCATTTAGCATTTTATTGGTCTGTCTCACCTGTTGTTTGCTCCCCGAAAATTGTCAAATGCATGGATCAAATTTAACGAAATTTGGCATGTACATAATTTCAATCCAAGCTGAACGATGTATGTGAATAGTTTTTAACACTGATTTTTTTTTAATATGGAGGTTGCTCAAAAATGTATGTTTGTCTCACGATAACTGCCAAGTGCATGTACTAATTTTGATGGTATTTGACAGGGGAATTATTTGAACATAAGCTGAAATAATATACTATATTATGTACATATTTTTTTCAATCTAGCTATCCGTTTCAATTTGGTAACCGCTCAAAAGGTTTTTCATTTAAAGTGATTTTTCTAAAAGGTGTGACATCTAGTGTGAGACTGACGTCTTAAATTGCGTGACCTTTAGTTATTATCTATGGATATATCTATGGAAATATATATTATTAATTTGTTTTCTAACTGACTATCAGTAAATAAAAATATTAATTTGAAGTTCAAGGAAAAATATTTCAACTTTAAAACCAAAGATAAAATGTTAAATACTGTATTAACTATGTCCAAGGGAAAACATTTTAACTTGAAAACCAAAGATAAAATGTTAAATACTGTATTAACGATGTCCAAGGGAAAACATTTTAACTTGAAAACCAAAGAGAAAATGTTAAATACTGTACTAACGATGTCCAAGGAAAAATATTTCAACTCTAAAACCAAAGAGAAAATATTCAATACTGTATTAACGATGTCCAAGGGAAAATATTTCAACTTTAAAACCAAAGAGAAAATGTTAAATACTATTGTACTAACGATAAGTAACATATTACATAATTCTTAGCATTTTAAAATGGAGAGAGAGAGAGAGCTCGACTGTTCACAGAACTAATAGGTCAAAATGTTTTTTTCCATGAAAATTGTGAAAATACTCGTGTCCCCTATCCATCTCACCTTAAAGAGTTAAGTTGAATTCGCAACTGCGGGTGTTCTTTTGAGTTTAATGATTCATAATTCCAGCTAAAATGACAAGTCTAGACCCTCATAAACGCATGTTACATAATCGTCAATAGGAAAACTAATACTACTATAACAGCGTAAAATAATTAATTCGAACTTGTGGATCGTTGGTTCCAAGTTATTGAGCTAAGATAATATTCAAACATTATTATTTGCCATTAAAATCTTGATAGAATGAGCACCCAAAATATTTTATATTTTAAGGTTTACCTTTAAGATCGTTTGGCAGTAGAATTTTATTGCACAATTTTAATAAACATATAATTAATTATAAATTATAGATAGTGATTCAATTATTTCAAATCATTATAGTTCACGAGCTATAAGGTGTCAAACTTGCTATCTTACGATTTCCCGTACCAATGTTAAGGTAAACTAATTAATGTATAAAGCTGAAATTAAGTATGACTAAACATTCATATAAAGTGTACAGAATGACATATTAATAATACAAATTTTAGTAGCCTTATTCTATTAAAATATTTATAATATCACCTATAATATTATTATTAATATATGGCTATTATTAATAGTGCATTGAGATATTTATATTAATACTATTAATTTTATAAATATTTCATCCTGTACAGATCATATGTATATACAGTTATTCTAAATTTCAGACCCGCATATTAATTATTTTACCATATCATATTCTGCTCAGGACATCAACATCGCTCTCGCAATACGACCTTGGTAAGTTTGTTTATGTTCTTTACATCTCTATTATTTTCTATCTGTTATATTTTACTTTCCTCTTGAACTTTATCGCTTTTCATTCTGGCTTATAAAATATTTTCCTTTAATCTCGTTTTCAGCGCCATGATTATGATACCGTGTATCGAAACATGTCGACCATAAATTAATCGACGTAAAACGCCGATTCCAGCCAAGGAGGAAGGGAACCCAATAAATGTTAATACTTCGTACCATCGTCTAAATTGAAATTTTAATAATGGATTATGTTGTAAACCACTTTCTTATATTTTTATAATTCCATTACTCAACACTTTCAAATGTTTACACCTGCCTAATTCGTTCAATGTCTGTTTTGATTTTTATACAATGTTATTTTTGTTAATTTATTACTTTAAATATTGTCTATGTGGTTATATAAATGTTTTAGGATGAAGGTTAATATTT
Source organism: Timema poppense (assembly GCA_902141375.1). Lineage (NCBI taxonomy): Eukaryota > Metazoa > Arthropoda > Insecta > Phasmatodea > Timematidae > Timema > Timema poppense. The sequence continues at coordinate 115,440 of CABFOV010000532.1, forward strand.
GACCTGATGGTATTCTTCAATGACATTTTTAACTTCTACTTGTTATCATATACTTTTTAAGCTTATAAAAGCGTAAATGGTGTGTTTCTCTAATACTATTGATATTATAATTCTCATTATATTAAATTTTTTGCTTTTTTTAACTTGCTTTATTATACAACCTACCACATTTGTAATTTTAACTTTAAAGGACTTCGAAGCCTTAACTACAATATCAATGGTACTTAAAAGGCATAAAATAGTAAGTTTGATTCAGTATAGCTCGTAAACTATAATATTTGAAATAATTGAATCATGGTTTAAAACTTAAAATATACACTTGTTAAAATTGTGCAGTGAAATTTTTATCTTCGAATGACCTTAAAAAAAAGTAAGTACGTGTGTGTGAAGTCCACTTTTTCTACTAAGGCAAAGCCGAATCGAAGTTCGAATATTTAGAGAGAAAAAAATGGAAAAAAATACGTTGTAAGTCTATATATTTATACAGCTTAAGGCACTAAATATTTTTTATTTATAAAATGTTTGTTATACTTCGGGCTAGCCTAATTAATCAAATAAATATAACAAGCAAATCAATTACCGCAGATTTTTGTCTCGCCAACATTAATTTGTAATGGACATATGACCACACAAAATTACAAAAATGGACCATAAATGCGTAGTTTAGCCTTCAATATTTTGATGGAGTAGCTTCATAGTGTCAAAACAGATTTTTTTCTTAGTGAAATCGAAGTTGACAAATATTCGAAGGTATGTTGAAGTTTTCGAAGCTTTGCAAACTCTTAGTAAACATCTATACATTATAGAGATCCTTTGAGCTTTCAATGTTGAAATTTAAGCAAATATATCCGCACTTACAAACAACGATGTGAACTTTAAAATGATCGGTGACCTGGCGGTCTAGGGGTAAGGTGTCGTACTTCTGTGCTGAAGGTGTGGGGTTCAATCCTCGGTCCCGGCACAGATATGATTGCCAAACCCTTCCTTCACCTCCTACAATACTTGTATCAATCCCAACTTGTGAATGTGTGGAATGCCAGACTTCCACCATGGTACAGATTCCACGTTAAACTGTAGGTCCTCCTTTTAATCTCACAATCACCCTACCATTATTGTAAGTGTGTATAACCCGAACGGGTGGTAAGACGCGGTGCTAATAATAATTTAAAATGATCACGCCCTATCCATAGAACCCCATATTTTCCAACTCTTTTTTGGATTTTGGATTTAATTATTTTATAACAAATCAGATTAATGGAGGCTACACGTAATAATTACAATTAATAGAGAGTAGGTATATATTACCAAAGAAATTAATGTTTTTTTTATCACCACGTCTTATTTATTACCTGTTCAGGCTATACGCATATATGATACTTACTCTAATGTGCTAAGGAGGAGGGAGGAAGCATTTTCGAGGTAGTCTACCAGTATTCACGTGGAAGGAGAGTGGAAAACATTTTAGGAAAAACCAGCCTTATTAGAGAATCAAATAGCCAAATACATTATTTATGATTTTTAGTGAGAATTACTCCATCTAGATATCATATTCTGAAAATTGAAAAAAAGATACCTGGCACGGCGGCTCCCAGATTCGATTCCCGTGTCATTTTTCAATTTTCAGAACAGCCTCAGTAGAGCCTACACGGATTCTAACCCCGAGCTCCCCGTCATCAGCAGGCTAGTCTAATACAAGAGTGACATCTTCTCACTTCTTAGACCATTTGGTCAATTTTTTTGTCAAATTAAAATCAAATATTTCTCCAAAGGTAAATTAGTTTAATTTTCTTTACGTGTTGATATCAAAAGAGCTTGAATATATGTCAAGAGTTTACTGGAATTAAAGACGATCTTTTCTCTTCTTTTAAATGTTTCTCATCTAATTCTGCTATTTTCGTGGCAGATATTCAAAAACTTTTTATATCCCCATATGAAGAAAATTAAACTCTTTTTTTTCCTATTGAATAAATCTTTTATTTATTTTGGCCAAAAATATGTTTAACTATAAAAACTGCCCTAAGATAGCGTTCACTACACTCCCAACATAAAAGCATGTTGATCGTGAACGGAGCGTGACTCAACGCGCGACGAAAAGCAAGTTGAAGTCACAGAAGGAGAAAGTCGGTCCTAATAGGGGCTTAGTGCAACACAGGACCATAGTCACCGTAGCCGTGACCTTACAACAAGCCATTTAAAACTTGCAACCCGTGGTCCGCGTGTGGTCCTATACACGACTCAGTTCGGCCCGAGGACCTTTAGATTAACCAATACAACGCAACCGGATCATTTTTATAAACAGTTTAGAAATACACAATTTGAAAATTAGTCATTATTTGGGGGAATTTGTCAAATGAGATGGATGAACCAATTTTTTCTCTTTACTCACCTAAGATCCATTACCAAAATTCATTCAATTATGTTTGTTAACACATAAGTGTGTGTGAACAGAGCGTTTTCTCTTATGAAAAGGAACAAACACCCAACCTGCATCGGTGGCCCCATACATAGTCTATCGCGCTACTCTAGAAGTAGACTAGACTGCCAATGACGGGAAGCTTGAGGTTCAAATCTTGGTCGGGTGTACTGAGTTGTTTTTTTCCCGAAATGTTTGTTTACTCTCCCTCTACACAAATGCGGGTACACTCACTTTAAATATAATCCTTCTAATCCCTTAATACCAATAGCGCAATTAGTACATAAGCGTATAATCCTAATGGTTAGTAGGATATGGTGCTAAAAAACAACACCCGAGATATCACTAATTAAGGACATGCATTTGTAATCAATTATGAACGTCACTTCAACACAATGTATACACCTTGTTACCCGTCTCGGTGGCGTAGTTGGCTAACGCGCTAGTCGTGTTAAGCTCGACTACTGAGGACGGGGAGATCAAGGCTCGAATCTCGGTCGGGTGAACTGGGCTTTTTTTTCCTAAATGGTTTTCCACTCTCCCTCCACGCAAATGTGGGTTCCCTTCCTCTAATTCAACCTTCCCAATTCTTAATCCATTAGCATAATTAAAAAGCGTATAACCCGAACGGGTAGTAAGACGCGGTGCTAATATCATATTGTATACACCTTGTTGCAAAAAAAGTTTCAAATTTCTGTGAACAAATATAGATGAAGTCACCAACGTTATATAGGCACATTTATAATAAAACATTATCTAAAAAATGGAGTTTTTTCTTAACTAAAAACCGCGACAATATTGAAATAAATGAAATGCGGCCTCCTTAATATTTTCATTTTCCAATGTGGCCCGTATGATCAAAATAGTTTGACAAACCTGCCTTAAATGGATAAAGCTGGAAGATAATGGAACCATTAAATAAATATACGGCGCTTGGACATGGGAATCAAACCCAGGAGCTTTTACTTATTACGTCAATACTCTTACCACGGGGCTACGACTGGTTCATCATTTGTACAGGGTCAGACATCTATATTTTACTTTTACTTTAGAAAAAAAATAATTTAATTTTGAATATATTTGACCTCGAGATTATGATAGGTCTCAGCGTTTTATTTCAGGTTCTATTATGTACGTTGGAATAATTTTCAGCTATTCCCACCCCCCATGATTCAGAAACACTCAGACAACCTCTAAAATGCTTCCTTTTCCTAATCCCTACCCCATTGGAGTAATTATCATATATGTGTAAGTATAACCTGAACAGATAGTAAGACGAGTTAATTTAAAAAGAAAATGTGACCTACACCCCTCCCCCGGCCATGTAACACCTGTAGACATTTAGAGTTCTTCTAACCCCCTCTCTACTACATTACATGGTTTATGGATGACCTCTGTTTTCTATAATACACGTGGTACTGTTACTCTTAAAATTATATCTTGTCTACGAGCCAATTGCTATTTAAGCTTGGCCTACAACTAGAGGTTTTATAATCAGTTTACACTTTTATATTATCTTATCTTTTTAATCGTGTTCGTATTAATCCTTCACTCAACAATCCAACCAACAAGCTTTCCAGCTTCTCCGGTTGAGCATTTCGTGAAATGTTGCATTTATGGAGAAAGTGAATCACAAACGTGCACAAACACTTTTTTTTGCGATAAGGAAGGTATAATAGTTAATATAAAATGTAGCCAAATTAAAGTGGAGAGAAAATGGGAAATCATTTAGGAAATTACATCTGAATAATCTAACCAGGATTCAAAACCCAATCTCCCCTTAACTGTCAGATCAGACGAGACTGACATCTTAGATTCAATAAGATTTTAATCACTATGTTTCATTATAAACCATTGTACTTTTAATATGAACTATGTCTTCGGCCCTGTCTCCGACAGAAGCAATTTTCAGATTTTGAGCAAAGTCTCTTTCCTGTTATTTTTATCTATTTTTAAAATTTTCAAACTATGAAGTATCACGATTTGTTTCCATGTCTTTGACTAGTTATCGGGATACATTGCGTCTACCATTTTGTATCATTCAAGTTTCGGATTTCCCCCCAAAGATTGCATGTTCCATAGCGTCCATACTAAATTTCAGCTCACTAGAACTCAATTTGTAAGTTGTTCCACCATCTTGGATTTTTAAAATTTTGGATTTTTCTCATAAAAATTGTATGATTCATATTGTTCGTACCAAATTTCAGCCCTACGTGGTACCTGTAAGTTTGAGAAAGAACCCTGCAAGAACAGACTTGCACCATATTGATTTAATAAGCGTATATTGTGCACTGTATGCTATTCACTATTCACTATTAGCTATGCATGAATTTATAAATCAGCCAAAGCGCGATTAGCAGGCCATCGCGTCCTTGTCTCTGATCATTGCTCTAATACTTTCAGAAAACGGTGAGCAAACCAAACAAATTAAGTTATTTGAGAAAGTCACCATGCAGCACCGGTCATGGAAATCAACATTGAGAAGTTAAAAGTGATGGAAATTTCTAAAAATGAATAGCCGCAGGGAATCAACATTTGAAACCAGGAATCGGAAAACAGCCGTTCAAGTACCTGGCAAGTATACATCAAAGAAATTGGGTCAAGGTTCACCATGGCGTAGGAATCTTTCAACAAAAAGAAATTTTTCTGCTGACCAGTTAAATGAGTTTGGAACTGAGGAAGAAACTGATGAAATGTTTCATTTGGCTCATCGCGTGGCATAGAGGAGAAACTTGGACTCAGGAAGATGGGAAAGAAATATTTGGGAGAGCCTTTAAATGTAGTACTGGGGAAGACTTGATAAGATAAGGACCACAAACAGAATGACAAATAAACAAGTCCTAAGAAGAATGGGTGAGAAGAGAACCATTTTGGACGTGATTCTTCGGTATAAAGCAAATTGGATCAGACACAGCCTTAAGAAGGAAGATGGGAAATAAATATTTGGAAGAGCTTTGAAATGTGGTACTGGGGAAGACTTGAGAAGATAAGGTCCACAAACAGAATGACAAATAAACAAGTCCTAAGAAGAATGGGTGAGAAGAGAAACATTTTGGACGTGATTTGTTGGTATAAAGCAAACTGGATCATACACAGCCTTAAGACGAACTGTCTTATGCACGACGTCATAGAAGGAAAGGTTGAGGGAAAGAGGAGCTTAGGAAGGAGGATTCAAAATTGTATGACTTGAAGGAAAGAAGAAAAATCTGGGAGCTGAAGGAGGAGGCAGAGAACAGGATGCATTGGTGGTCTAAATTTACTTACAAAAGGAATGGATCTGCCGTAAGACAGAAAATATAATTATAATAACACTGGTCAGATATACGCTCAAGAAAAGTAAAGTCAAAGCTAAGAAGCTCAAAGTTTTTTTTTTTCTTATGGTGTGCTCCACATCTTACTTTTCCATCTTACGAAGAGAATAAACATATATTCAATTGGCGTGAACGCACTTAGTTAATGTTATCTCCACGCTCAAATTCTTTGAAATCAAAACATTCCAAAACACACGTACCACAAAATTCCAGCAATTAAAAAAAATATATATTTATATTTTCCTAGCTACACAAGAGAAACACCTCAATATTGTTAAGATAAGAATGATGTTTGGTTGTTATGTTGCAACAGTTCTCCGAAAGATACCTTGGCAATAGTATAGCTTTATCATTACTTCAATTTAAACTGTATATTATTTATTTATATATAAAGTATGATAAGATTTGAGCATTTACCGTGTCCCCCTCTTTTTCTTAGAGTTGTACGGACATGAAACACCAAGGTCAAACCTGTATTGTATTTATCACTTCTGTGGTTTTTACATCTGCTATAACACGTGACGCACCCAGGTAGGTGAGAGGGGGAACCAATTGGAAAATTTTCCTTAATCAATAATTTAAATAACCCCCCTCGGTGGCGTTGTTGGCTAACGCGCTAGTCGTGTTGAGCTCTACTGCTGGAGGACGGGGAGATCGAGGTTCGAATTTCGGTCGGGTGAACTGGGAGTGGTTTTTACTAAACGGTTTTCCACTCTCCCTCCACGCAAATGCGGGTTCACTTCTTCTAATTCAACCTTCCCAATTCCTAATCTATTAGCGTAATTAGTACTTAAAGTGTATAACCCGAACGGGTAGTAAGACGCGGTGCTAAATAATAATAATAATTTTAATAAAACCTATAAAAAACTGTTGCTGCTTGATATCACAAATTCACAAATATTCCGTTAATATTTTTTAACTGATTTATGAAATTCCCTGTGTTTTACCGGTTTTTTCCAGCCACAAAAAAAAAATCCCTGCGTTTTTCCGGTTCTTTCGGTTTTCCGAGTGCGTGGCAACACTGTCAAGTCGTGTTATCTGCTACTATCACTCTTACTAGATAAAAACAATACCCATGAAATAATATTAATAATACCCGTTTCGGTGACCGCATGGTCTAAGACGCTACACTCGCCGTAGACTGGGGAGATCAGGATTCAATCCTGGTCGGGTGCAGTAAAGGTGGTTTTCCACTCTCTCACTTCGCGTTATTGTGGGTGCACTTCTTCTAAATTAAACCTTCCTAGTCCCTAACCCAATAGTGTAATTAGTACATAGGCGTATAGCCCAAACCGGTCGTAAGACACGGTGCTAACGAAAATAAGAATAATTTAATTTAATGTTTTCCATGTTGCCCCCCAACAAAATATGTTTGATTTTTCTAAAAGTTCTTACCTAATAGAATCCCACTATATTTATAAACACACTCATTCCTGAATGAGTGAAAATATTCAATCAAGTCTGGTCAAAATAATAAAACTAACACTTTTTATAGGATTTGTAATAATTAATTCAGCTTCACTTGAAATCATAAAAGCCGTGAATGAAGTTTAATTGAAATGAATCGAAGGGTAACCGAGTTAATGTGATAACCGCAGCACAGTAATTGAACTCAATCAGAAAAGTAAACAAGATTCCAACACTTCGCTCACTACAATACAAGGCCGGTTGGTGGTGAAGAAGAGGAGGGGGTTGTCAAGGAAGAAGGTTGTTATGGTTAAAAGCGAGTCAAAACACTCAACTAATATCAGTAGACTAGTCTGCCGATGATGGGGAGATCAAGGTTCAAATCTCGGTCGGCTGTAATGAGGATAGTTTTTTCCAAAATAGGTTTACACTCTCACTCTCTCTCTCCATGCAAATGCAGGTACACTTCCTATAAATATAGCCTTCCTAATCCCGTGAAATTATTAGCATAATTAATACATACGCGTATAGCCTGAACAGGTAGTAAGACCCAGTGTTAAAACAAATAATACAATTAATTAAGCTCCACAGACAATAATAAAAATAGGCTCTTTTTTTCTCTCTACCGTGTCCTATCTTGGCCCCTTAGACTCACCTGAGCTGACGCACGTGTAGTGGACGAAACAGATGAGTAACGCGCGCGTCACCGGCGTCATAGCGAACGTAGTTCCTACGTTCAGGTGCACTGTTCCATAAACACGTCTTTACACTCTCAACTCACCACTGGAACTGAAACTTGAGATAGGCTTGCGGAGTAGCCTACAACTTGTGGACAACAAGTATCTCTCAGTCGACAACTTCAGGCGCGGCTGGAGATGATGTCAGAGCTGGGTTATCCCCCCCTCCACTCCTGCTTATCTTACACTCTCTATTCTAGTCCTATACTAGGATCAAGGCCGGGCCTTTTTTTGTGTGTGTTGGGGTGGCGGGGGGAGGGTGTGACATTTCATTAGTCAAATCAAAAAAAGTATAATTAGTTGGACTGTTACAAAATTTACTAGGACATTTTTCGTATTTTTATACGTCAAGCCACACGTAACCTGCAGCTGTCACTTTAACAGATAGTATCAATACCTATAAAAATCAAATGGCCACATAGTCTAGGAAGTCACTCTCGTGTTGGACTAGACTGCCGAAGATGGGGAGATCGGGGTTCAATCCCGGTCGGGTGCACTGAGGGTGGTTTCCCCCTAAATGGTTTTCCACTCTCCTTCCACGCAAATGTGGGTGCACTTTCTCTACATAAAACCTTCCTAATCCCTAACGCAATAGTGTAATTAGTATTTAGGCGTATAACAAGAATGAATGCTAAAAAAAACCTATAAAATAACACTAAAAATTTTGTAAAGCAAGATCAATGCTTATCTCTGTGTGTTTTTTAAGTTAATTCATATCAGAGTTACATTAGACCCTCGGTTGCTCAGTGTAAAAGGGCTGTATATAAAGAGTGAACTTTAACATACAAATATGTGCCCCATTAGACCTTGTTTCCGAGCTATAATCAGATATGTACTCCAGTAATTTGGGGTTGTTTAAAATTATAGTAAATGTTTGTAACGGCCCTCTTTGACCTGAATGTAAGCATCGCAATGTAAAGTACTTATAAAAAGCGTGCGACATGACGACATGCAGTCTTGCATTCTCAAACAAAGTGGACTATCTGGAGTACTTACTGTAAAGTTAAGTAGCTCCACATTACTGTGTATCCTGTCCACCGCTGAAGCGGGCGCCACATGTCAAGCTTGTCATCCAATCCCTCACTAGATCTGAACCGCTTATTATTAAAGTTTATAGTCTCGGGAGTCAATAAATCTCCCAATATACGTAAAGACAAGTAGTTCAAGTATTATTATTATTATTATTATTATTATTATTATTAGCACCGCGTCTTACTACCCGTTCGGGTTATACGCACTTACGCTAATGTGTAATGGTAGGGTAATAGTGAGATGAAATGGAGGACCTACAGTTTAACGTGGAATCCGAACCACGGTGGAGGCCTGGCATTCCTCACATTCACAAGATGTTTTGTCAGAGGGGAAGGAAGGGTTTGGTAATCAGATAAATCTTTGCCGGGACCGAGGATTGAACCCCGGCCGCCAGCATAGAAGTCTGACACCTTACTCCTAGACCGCCAGGTCACCTGAGTTCAAGTAGAATGGGAGATTGTCTGAACTCAAAATTTTGATAATAATATTTTATGAGGCCCATTGAATCAGGTCCGTGAAATTCGCAGCCCCACAAACAGCACAAATTATAAGACCTATGCCAATATTTAGTGCTAAGTTTGTGCCACAAGAATATCTTAGTCTCATAATTTGTGCCGCCATAGTTTTTGTGAAAAAACCACTGCCAACTTCGCGGACCTCATTGAATCACCTTTGAAGTAATTTTAATGATTTTTTTTAAAAACAAATTTGGTATTAACGTATGATAAAATTTTAAATACGCCCATAAGCTTTTTGCATAACCAGTGAGGAAGAATACAAAAATACAATATTTGTAAAACTTTAGGAGCCTCGGAATTGGTTAAATATACAATCGTACAATATACAATGTTTGATTTGACATTAACATCGTAATGAGTTTTCATTTAGGTTTTATTTCAGTGTTTGGTGAGGTATTTTAAATACATTTGGGGCCAAACCCAACAATCGGGTAACAAACCAATAAGTTATTACTTAGTTGAAGAGGATGAAAAAAAATCAACTTCAGTGTTTCGTTTTTGGCCATGCCGGGAATAGAACTTGATATTTTATATATATAACGGTGACTTTTTCAATGTTTTGTTTAGTTAAATGCGTTAAAATCGGAGGTATAAACGAATTATTTTAATGGGTAGTTTTCTAGGAATTGACTCCTCGGTAGTGTAGGGGTAAAAAAGATACCCCCAACGCAACCGTCCAAGACTCGAACCTCGATCTCTCATTCATCGGCAATTTGGAGCTTGATTTCTTCACTGGGATGAACTTTGGACATCGATGTTTGCGCCATCCCTGTTTGATGGTAGATGATTTTCAACTGTCGCTGTTTTATATCAATCGGTGTGTTTGACCTAGTTTCGATGTTTACAAAAAATAAAAGCGCTACCTGCATGGCCCGAGGAGCTCCTCTCGCAATAGACTGCGAATGACAGAGAGAATGTGGTTCGATCCCAGTTGGTTCTATACTGAGGGTGGTTTATCCTAAATGGTCCCCCCTCATTATCTCCAAGAAAATGCGGGTACATTTTGAATCTAAATTTATCCCTCCTCACACAAATAACATGATTTCAACCAATGAGCTGAGAATAATTGTGTGCCAATCTCAATACTGTGTCACTACTTTTGTTAGATTTAAACGAGTATAACTTCGTAGTAAATGGATTTTACTATTTGGAAATATATTATAGTAAACAATGTGTATTATTGATAAATAAAAACAAAAATAAGATTGAAAAATTGTAGAATTTCCCTCATATTTTCGCCCGTACTTATAAAAGACAATATCAAAACTCTTTATATTTTATTAGATCTTAGCGCATTCTACCGGTGGTAGTGCGTACTGTTTGAGTCGACCTCTTAGCAATGCAACGTAGATGTCTCACCGAGCACAGGGCTACCAACATAGTGGATTCATCGCTACATTTAGTGATTTTTCAAATTATTTCGAAGACAACAAAGAGAAACACGTGAACATATTTCTTATTCTTATAATTATGTTCAAGTTAAACTAGATAGTTTTAAAGTGGATTGAAAAGGGGAAGCGAGTTAAGGTAAGTTTTTGTGCAGTTTTTATATCAAACTTTTTTTTTGGGTCCAAAATAAACAAAATATTGCTTCAGTAGAAACATAAAACTTAATTTTCTTCACGCGGTGAAATCAACATTTCTTGAATATTTTGCATGAGTATTAATTAGATGATAAATTTTTTAAACGGAGAGAAAAATTTATAATTAAATCTCAGGACACTTTTTATAGATATTCAAGAAATGTTGATATCACCACGTGAAGAAAATTAGACACTATGTTACTACTGGAGCATTTTTTAAAATTTTGAATAAAAAATTGTTTTTCTCTAAAAATTGCAATTTCACTTACATTAAGAACTATTTCCTCTGTAGGATTCTGGTGGGAAGAACAACACTATCTAACACATACACCTGCTACCAAACCAGTGTCAATGTATTCATACGTCAAATCATATGAGCTACAACCGTTAAGTTCAATACTTACAGTAGCCACATTTCTTCTTTGGTGCTGACTGACAGTTCACAGCTGACTTCTGACAGTCAACATTTAGGTATATACCTAAATTTTAACTGTCAGAAGTGACATGCTAAACACATATTTTTTGCAGATCATAAGGTTAGGCGTAGGGATACATAATTTGGTCTGGTAACTTTTCAAAGCTGTGAGCTGTCAGTCAGCACCAAAGAAGCCATGAGGCTACTGTAGTATATTTTGAGGTTATTGATGTATTGTGTACCAGCTGCATAAATACTCACAAAAATGGTTGGTTTAAATTTTGGATAATTAGAATTTGTTAACATATCCTTTGGGCTTCGAATTAAAAAAAAGTTCTACTGCCTAATAAATGTGTTACTATAGTCAGATTAACTGGTGAATAGTTTATTATTATTAGCACCGCGTCTTACTACCCGTTCGGGTTATACGCACTTACGCTAATGTGTAATGGTAGGGTGATTATGAGATGAAAGACCTACAGTTTAACGTGGAGTCCGAACCACGGTGGAGGCCTGGCATTCCTCACATTCACAAGATGTCTTGTAAGAGGTGAAGGAAGGGTTTGGTAATCAGATAAATCTTTGCCACAACCGAGGATTGAGCCCCGGCCGCCAGCACAGAAGTCAGACACCTTACCCGTAGACCGCCAGGTCACCTGGTGAATAGTTACAGAGCAGTATTATTGACATAGCAAAAACTTAGAAAGGAAGACTCAATTTTAAAACTATAAGAAGGGTTGAAACAAGAGCAGTGAGAGTTGGTGAGAGTTGGTGAGAGTTGGTGAGAGTTGGTGAGAAAGGGGTGAGGGGTAGGACTGTAGTGCTATCCTGACCCCTGTTAAGAGGCAGAGCTAGATCACCTGTGTAAAGAGGCTGTTTGCTAAAAAAAATAACTGACCTGGATTAACGAGTCTGTTAGAACTTAAACCAGTACGACTGATAACATCACTCCAGTGTACTATAGTTTAAAATAATATTCTCAAAACTAAAGGTCATATTATTTTCACTGCTATTATCCGACATTCCTTATCTTCAAATAGGCCATTCTGGCAAAATGCCCAAAGGGTGGGGAGAGGGTAGAGACATTATTAAAGTTAATAAATCAATTTAATTGTAGGTATACCCGCCTCGGTAGCGTAGTTGGCTAACGCGCTAGTTTCATTTCGAGTCAGACTGCTGAGGACGGGGAGATCGAGGTTCGAATCTTGGTTGAGTGAACTGGGGGTGGTTTTCCCTGAATGGTTTTCACCCTCCCTCCACGAAAATGTGGATTCACTTCCTCTAAATTCAACTTTCCGAATCCCTTACCCATTAGTGTAATTAATACTTAATGGTATAGTCCAAACAGGTAGTAAGACACGGTGATAAACAAAATATATAATTATAATGATACATTAATTCATGTTATTTGCCGGTGTGATTTTTTTATAGATATTATCAATGTCTATGAAATAATACAAATATTACGGTAAAATGTTATTAATGTTAGTCGCAAATAAATTAATATATTGGAATTTTATTAACTTTTATTCCAACCCAAATCAGGGTATATTTTCCTCTCCTTATATTATTAGTGTAGCTAAATGCGGGTAGCCCGGATGTATAGTAAGATACGGAGCTCTCACTTTCTAATATATATATATATATATATATAAAGGCCGTAGTCAGGGGGGATTTGGGGGGTCAACCCCCGAATTAGGGGGCTGTGTAACCATAAAAAGCACTTCAGAGAGCTTCTAGAAGTGTTTAGTATTAAGAACTTTTTCTAACCTTCGGCAGTTAGGGGGTCATGATGCTATAAAAACACTTCTGAGAGCTTCTAGAAGTGTTTAATATTTAGAATTTTCTCTAGCTTTCATATCTTAGGGGATTATGCTGCCATAAAAAACACTAGAAAGAGCTTCTAGAGGTGTTTATCAGTTAGAATTTTTTCTAGTCTCCGGCAAATGGGCAGTGGCCACCAAACCTCCCTTGAAGTTATTGGATGGCTTCAGCCTTGTGTGTGTGTGTGTGTGTGTGTATATATATACACACATGGAAATAATTCGATAAACATTATTTATGATCTATTACTACTTGGAGAGCAAGTGAAAGGAGAAGAATGGAAGCAATCAAAAAAAGAAGAATGGTAGAAGGATAAAGGAAGATGGCGTTTTATTAAACTGACTCGGACACAGGCTGGAAACAGTTGTTGTTGATGATGATGATACCACAAGGAACAAGATTTTTAAAACACGTTATAAGGTAAGTATTTTATTTTATAACATTATGAACAGTTTCTCGTTTGTTTTGGTTTCGTAAATAATTTACAATAATTGAAAACGCGTGCGACCTCCATGAACTTGAAACCAAAGTATTTATGTAAAAAAAAAGCCAATGTAAGATAAATATGTACTCACTCTATCACTTGTTATCTTAAACATACACAGACCTACCCTCTTTGTCTCTCTTTAATATTTTTTTTTTCAGTGGTGTGTCGTGGAGTGTTGCCAGGGTAGGCAAAGTTAATTCAAACTCTACATTTTTTCTACCCTGAAAGGTAGAAAGCTTCACTATGGCGTAGCTTATAAGACAGCACCACAGCTTAGTCCATCAGGGTAAACGTAGTGAACTGTACATCTGAACTTAGGTATCAAAGGACATAAGTGAGGCGATAAAAACAGAACCTATTTACGATCGGTCAAATGGGGGACCAACTGGATGATAACATATAATAGGTAGATTATAATAATAGCGGTGCTTACCCTGTTAACATTCCAAGATACGCCACTGGTATGGTTATATTCACACACTCGTGCACTATTAGATCTAATTTGGTAGATTTACGTATGTTTCACTTCCTTGAGAAACCTTAGCTTGGTAATTAGGGTTAGAAAATGTATTTATTTGTTGTGAAGAATTCGAGGATTGGTCTTTTTTAGCGTCACCAGGTTTACCCATAAACAGATAATTTTGGTTCGAGCTCGATAAACCTTCTTGAGAAGATTCTTGGTATTTTTTCGGATTCCCCTCTGACTTCTGCTGCTGCATATTGATGTAGTTGTCAGTCGAGGGTTTGATGAGGATGGGTCCTTGGTAGTTTGGATTTGAGAAGCACGCGGTTTGACAAGGACTAGTGGTAGTACCCAGCTTCAAATCATTGGTGATTTTCATCTCCTTCATGGGCTCAGCGTCTGTCATCATAGTGGAGCCTTGGTTCGAGTTGTTCAGGTTGTTTCTTTGAATAGGAGACTCGTCAGCATTCGTAAGAATAGGTCTCAACTCAGAATCAGCTTTATATAAAAAAATAAAACATAATAAATTAGGATGAAATTAAGGAAAATACGATATTGACTAATTTAATTGGTGTATACATTTTTTACATACTATTTTGAAAGACATCTTGGATTATTAAAGACTATCAATACGCATAATTAGCCCTGAAAACAACTTTTTCTGTTTCAGAGGGTCATGACGGTAGCATATGCAGAAAACTAAACATAATGTTGCTACTGGAGAAATGTTTGATTTATTTTTGACAAAAAATTTATATTCTATACAAACTGAAAAATACTTGCACTCCCTTTTGCCGCACCTTAAGGGAAAGAGGAGCTTAGGAAGGAGGAGGATTTTAATACTGTATGGTTTGAAGGAAAGACGAAAATCCTGGGAGCTCAAGGAGATAAATTAACAGACAAAAGGAATGGACCCTCTCGTAAGACATAACACCTAATAATAATTACAACAAATAATAGGTAGGTGTGTAATAATATTAAATTTTCTTTCTAATACTTTTATGTTTTTAATCTATCTTTTTACAGAGTTATTGAGAGTTTTAAAAAAATGAGTTAGATTTAACTCATCGTTGATATAGAGAATAGTGGTTATAACCAGGAAATTTGGTCGGTCTCCTGATGCTCGTTATAACCAAGTTCTACTGTCCTATATAATGTGTTACCTTGAGTTTCCATAATCCGATTGTTCTTATGACCAGATGGCGCACCGAATTGGAATATGTTCCCGCTGATCAATCCTGTTCTCGGACTGAAAATAACAGCATCGCTCACAGGAGGTTGCGTGCCTTTCATAACCAGGTAACCAGAGCTTCCTTCTGCAGCTTCTTGAGCCATTCTATTGGCTTCTTCAGGACTAAACACACAACACTTCAAAATAGAATTCACAAGTTTAACTTTACCCTTCTATTGATTGCTTTTTTTAAATGCATCTTTAGGAAAGCGAAAGAGTGATTTGTGATGTACTTACTTGTTGACATAGTGATGCTCATGTCCCTCATATGAAGGTGACACTAAGTTCCCATATGTGGGAGCGCTCATCATATTGAGGTAATCGTTGTGTCCTTCCAACTGTATCATGTTCATGTCCATGTAGGGGCTGTTTAGATCTATGTAGTGCTGTTGGATTGTAACACAAATACATAAAGGATCAACTAAAGCCCATTCGCTACTGGAGTGGTGGTAACAGACAGCTATCAGAAGATTTGTGTTGCAAACATTGGCTAAAGGTCCCTAATGTTAACCTATGTAGGAATAATGATTATTTTCTTAGTAATACTATATCCCTAATCAAAAATGTTAATAAAAGTTTTTTTAAATACTTCCCTAAGGCTTACTGTGTAATTTGGCTTTTTCATAACTTATCAAAAGGACAAAACTATAATGTTTTTTTGTTTCATGATTGTGGCAACAATATATACTATAGTTCATGAAATAATAAATTAAAATTATCGTATTTACACTTATTTCTTGTTATAACTGACTAGTAAAATAAATAAACTTTTTTTATTAGTTTAAAAAAAAGCCATAAAAATATTAATTTCTTTTTAGTTACAAATGCGCATAAAACATGCGAAAACTGTGTATCACCATTAATAGCCCTCATTACCAACCATTTAGCCATCCTGGTTTATGAAGAGAAAGCAGCCTTTAAGAAGCTCTCGTTTGCAAAGGATTTTTAATTGAAAGACGGACGTTGCTTCTACGAAATAAAAAAACAACACCCAAACGGTTGTTTTCATAAGTTGGTACGCGTCACATCGTGACGTGGTTTTCTGCATTCTACTTTAAATAAAATTGTCTAGAGACCAGTGAAACTGTTTTACCATACTTATAAAAATAAAACAAAATTAAAAATGGATAATAATTTGATTTTTTTTAAACCCACTAATGGTGCAAATTTCATTGTTTTCAAATGAAAAACTCACTTCAATACATTTTAAGAATTGAGCATGTATTTAATACCTAGGTTAGTTGTTGGTTGTATGAAGGTCTTTAGAATTTACTCACGTTTCTGACACTTTCCTCCAACATGGCTCCTAGCGTGTCTGAAAGGTCGGTGAAAGATGGACGCTGAGTTGGGTGAGCTTGCCAACATTCCAACATGATCTTGTAGCTGAATAGGAGGAATTTAGAAAATTACAGTTTTTAAAAAAAATTCAACATACTTACATGTTTTAAATATTCAGATAGTTGTTTTGTGAGAAATAGCTAAGCCGTGCCCAAGAAACCTCTTAACTTAACGTATTTTATAAGAATCAAGTCATGTTTTGTAAACAAAACTATAGATTATAAATCAAGATAGCTTGTTTTTTGAGAAAAATTGAAAAACACATTAGTCCATATTCTAATTCTAGAAACATTTGGACTTACTCCAACGTTTACAATAGAATTTTTCCTTTGTTTCAGGGTGTCAACAAATATCTGGGAGCTAGAATTAGATTTTTTTAAATACTAACTGGTTTTTGATGATTTACTATCAAGCCTAGTCCAAGCTAGCATAGAACTTTACATAGAATTTGGGCCGTTGGTGTTTAATTTTAAGCACAACTTATATATTTACCCTTGATATCATGATAAGAACTCTCAACTCTTTACTTATTTCTTGCAACTCAACTCCTAAGCAATTTTTATTTTAACACCACGTCTTACTACCCATTCAATTTATATATGCTTCTGTGCTAATTACGTTAATGAATTTAGAAATTAGGAAGGTTATATTTAGATGAAGTACACCCGCATTTGCGTGAAGGAAGAGTGGAAAACCATTTTGGGAAAAACACCCTCTGTACACTCGACCGAGATTTGAACCTTGATCTCCCCGTTATCGGCAGTTTAGTTTACTGCAAGAGTAGCGCGTTAGATAATGCGGCCATAAAAGCGGGTAACTTTGCAATTGAAAGTGAACCAAAATAAATGATTCCTTATCACCATTAAAGACAAGTAGTAGGCTACCTATAATTTGGGGGAGATTCTTAACGTTTATAGCTTGCAATATTTTAATAGTATTTTACAACATAAATGAAACTTACACTTCTTTGGTAGCATATTCAGGACATTCCATCCTGTAGCCATCCACGAGCTTATTATATAATTTTTCGTCAGCTTCCATTCCTGAAAAACACGAGTTCACAAAAAAATTGCATTTTGATTATTATTAATATTATTATTAGCACCGCGTCTTACTACCCGTTAGGGTTATACGCACTTACGCTAATGTGTAATGGTAGGGTGGTTGTGAGATGAAATGGAGGACCTACAGTTTAACGTGAAATCCGAACCACGGTGGAGGCCTGGCATTCCCCACATTCACAAGTTGTGTTTAATACAAGTCTTTTCAGAGGTGAAGGAAGGGTTTAGCAATCAGATAAAGCTGTGCTGGGACCGAGGATTGAGCCCCGGACCGCAGCACTGAAGTTTGACACCTTACTCCTAGACCACCAGGTCACCCCACTAAATCTGCTTTAACGTATTCTTACGTCGAATTGTGTGATCTGCAGTTGTCTATTTTGATAGATATTATCAATATTTATAAAATAACCCTAGAAATATAGCAACATATTAAGAATTTTCATACACACCTCGGTGGCCGCTTGGTCTAACGCGCTACTCTCACAATAGACTAGATTACCAATAACGGGGAGATTGAGGTTCGAATATTGGTCGGGTATACTGAAGGTGGTTTTCCACTCTTCCTACAAGCAAATACGGGTGCACTTCTTATAAATATAACCTTCTTCGTCCATAAAACCCTTAGCGTAATTAGTACATAAGCGTATAATACAAACGGGTAGTAGGACGTGTTATTAAAAAAACATTTTGGCAGCAAACTATATTAGAATAAATTAAAAAATCACACCTGGACAGGGGAATCAAACCCGGAATCTCTGAACTAGCACGCCAATGCTCTGCCACTGAACTATCTAAGAATTGTCTTGTGTTCAGGGTCATTCTTTACTCATTATAGACTCACAGATATGCATTAATCTATGCGTGAAGTAGCTGGTAGCTTTTATATCTGTAAAATATGTTAATTCTTAAGAAAATTTGGGTATAGGTTTAAACTAGCTGCGAAAAAAATGGTCACTTCCAATAAATTGACTAGATTTGAGTGATAACTATCTAACCTGGATACGGTGTCCTGGCCAGAGAGAAGAACTCCCAGAGGACTATTCCAAACGACCAAACATCCGACTGTGTGGAGAAAATACGGTCTCTGATGGACTCGACTGACATCCACTTCACAGGCAGTGGACCCTGTACATTGAAACAGAACTATCATTTTACATCTGACTCGTAGCAATGGTTCTATTATCAAATGCAGTGGTTCTCAATTCATACATTTGTTCACGGCACACTGTTCTTTGTCGTGATTCCTCACGGCACACTGAAACAGCCCGTTGGCGAACTACTGGAGACTCGGATATGCGCATTCGTGGAGAGACTTCTCTCAGTTGAACAGGAAATGCGAATGTGTTTTGTCTCTATTCGACCATGAATTGAAACTTGTGTGTAAGAAATCAAGCTTCTAATTAACTACTCAACTCTTTGATTGCAATTCATTAAATTCTCTAGAAAGTCAAATATAAAAAAGCCTTAACACATTTTGTCTTATTAAATAAATACAAATTGAATAAAACCTACTTTTATTTTTATTTTTTTTCATCAAAAATAACAAAACTTCGAGAATATCGTGGCACACACTTTGAGAACCATTGGACTCTAACGTGTCACTCGCATTAGACTGGATTGCTGTTGACGTGGAGATTGGGTTTTGAATCTCGGTCGGGTGTACAGAGGTTAGTTTTTCCTAAATGATTTTCCTCTTTCCCTCACCCAAATACTGTACACTAACCCTTCCTCATCTCTATCCCATTGTTTTAAATATTTGGAAAGCCCAAACCGGTATAAAGACACGCTTCACGAAGAGGTTTTTTTTTCAATTTTAATATCTAACAATTTATCATCAACAAAAAAGGCTGCCTGAAAAAATACCTTTATTAGCACAGCATGACCAATTCGAATGCTAAAGACATAGTTAAAATAGTTCAAACCAATTATGTACTAACTATGCTTATGGTTTAGGGATGAGAAAGGGTTGAATTTCGAAGAAGTGCGCCCAAATTTGTACGATGAGAGACTGGAAAACCGTTTAAGAAACACCACCCTCAGTGCATCCAACTGGGATCAAACTCCAATCTCCTCGTTCTAGGCAGTCTAGTCTTTTGTAAGAGTATCACCTTCCCCAAACCATGGTGCCACCAAAGCAATAAGCAGCAAAGAGCGATGTAATATCAAGCAAAACCATTAGTAAGCTAGCTATATGTTTTTAAGAAAACCCCTCAGTTTCTCATAATTTAAATTAACTTTAAATTATGCCAGCAAAAAACAAGAACTAACAATTGGGTGATATTATGCCACTATTAGAGTTTATACTTACATTCAATGTTTCTGAATAGGATTACCTAGATTATTAACTTCCTTCTTGAAAAACCCTTAAAATTGGTAAGTAAGCCTAGTAAGTTTGTTTAGAAAAATGATCAAAAGTGATTTAAAAAAAAGTGACTTTAAGTGACTAACAAAAAGAAAAGTGACTGAAAGTGAGAAAAGTGACCCACTGGCATCACTGTATTTGCCACTTACGTCTCCTTTTTTCTGATAGTTATCCGACTTATACATGCTTTTGGCAAGACCAAAATCACAGATTTTCACAATGTTGTCGTCAGCTAGAAGTATGTTGCGTGCCGCTAGATCACCATGCAACACCTGAAATACCAACATAAATAGGTGATATAATTATTTTACCTATGTTAAATGCTTATAAAGTTATGTAATGTTAACTTAATAAAAACTTTTTTTAACTATATACAGGTTTTTTAAACTCTCCACCCAAACTTAAACTACAGCATCTGGGTGAAGAAAGAAACAGAAAATCCTGTTAAAAAATCCGGAAAAGTTATCTCGCACCACTGAATGGAAGTTGAAGTTAAGCACAATAATGCTGGGAGTAGGCAGCTGTAAGTACGTACATGTACAACAAGTTGCATATCATTAGGTGGGCACTTAACAGCAGGTGTTTAACACTCCCTCCCCAACTTGGTCCCACAGCATCCTTCGGTTGAATTTGACGCGGGATCACTCTGAGGAAACGTTGCCCGCGGTCGGGGTACTTCTGATCGTCTAGTGATATGCAACTTGTTATACACGTATGTACTTATAGCTGCCTACTCCCGGCGTTATTTCATCTAACTTCAACTTTAATTTAGTAATATAAGATAACTTTTCCGGTATTATTTTACTAGGACTTTCTGTTTCATTCTGCCCCCAAATTATGTGGTTTAAGTTTGGGTAGCGAGTTTATAAACATCCCCCATAATTGGTAAAAAATTATAGAACATTTTGTTTTCTGTCATATAGTAACAATTTTTTTTTTAGCACCACGTCTTATTAAACCTTCGGGTTATACACTTATGCACTAATAACGCTAACGATTTTAGAGATGAAAAGGTTATATTATTAGAAAGTGCACTCATATTTTCATGGAGGATAAGTTGAAAAGAATTTTGGAAAAACCACCCTCAGTACACCCGACCAAGAATCTAACCTAAAGCTCCTCGTCATCGGCACTCTAATCTACTTCGAGAATAGCGCCTTAGATCATACGGCCACCGAAGCGCGAAGTAGCATCAGTTAATAGCACAAGCAATTTGTTAATTTTAGAATTATAATTATTAAATTTTAAGCTTAACGCGATAGCTTGTAAAAATCAATGTTTATACTGCACCTTCCTGCCTACAAGGTATTCCATGCCCCTAGCCACCTGGAAGGCCCAACACAGTAGGTCCCTGGTGCAGATGGGACGCACATTACTCGGCTTGTAGTCCCCACGAACATTAGACCTCCAATCTGGCTGTATGCTGTTATTGCTTAGTATCATGCTATCTTCACCTAAAAACAATTAGGGTCATAATACTTCACATAAAGATGAATTATCACCCTTCAGTCACAATACATTGATACATGTGGCAAAAGGGTTAGTCTCAACGCGCGGTGACATGAAATACGGCAACGCCGCTTAAATATGTCCGGTGAACATCAAAGCCCTGTTACTTCTACATTGCATCCTTCGAACAAGTTTTACCTTTTCTACAGACCCCACTCAA
This sequence comes from Timema poppense, assembly GCA_902141375.1. Taxonomy (NCBI): domain Eukaryota; kingdom Metazoa; phylum Arthropoda; class Insecta; order Phasmatodea; family Timematidae; genus Timema; species Timema poppense. The sequence goes on from CABFOV010000532.1 coordinate 137,291, forward strand.
CACGTTCCTCCTCACAGCCGAACTTCTATAAGGGCCATATTTCTAGTCTAGTCTTGGGAGCCAACCAATCACCCGGTATACTAATAACAAGCAGTTTCGATAAATTGAGACCCGCCTCGGTGGCGTAGTTGGCTAACGCGCTTGTCGTGTTGAGCTCAACAGCTGAGGACGGGGAGATCGAGGTTCGAATCTAGGTCGGGTGGTTTTTCCTAAATGGTTTTCCACTCTTCCTCCACGCAAATGCGGGTTCACTTCCTCTAATTCAACCTTCCCAATTCCTAATCCATTAGAGTAATTAGTACTTAAAATCGTATAACCCGAATGGGTAGTAAGACGCGGTGCTAAATATTATTATTATTATTGATAGATTGAGTGGTCGGCTGATATCTAATTCTCGACTATCTATGCGGCCCTAAGTCGATACGAGCGAAGTGCCCTGAATGCGTAAGGTCCACAACTGTCAAAATTTATAGGACAGCCTGATAAATAGATTTGAGCGTATAGGCACCATCAAAATCATCGTAAATTTGTTCTCCCATAAATGAATCTGTCAAGAATACTTGAGAGTGATTTCCTTGACGCTGTGTACTTTAACTGAAATGCAGTGGAGTGGCATGGTGTGTTACCAGGGTAAGCAGAACTAGAAATTATGATATGTTCTCACCTTCTCACTCCCCATTTGTCCTGTCATTACCTGACCAATGAGTGCTCTACTGGGTGTTGAGAACCATTCACAGGTACAGTCTAAAACCAACTCTGCTTACCCTGGAAACACCCCATGAGGTGTTCGCGAACACGCACTTTCTAATTATGTTCCTCTCAACCAGACTGTATCTAATTTTTTTTTTAAAATCTGACAGATCTACCAGTACATTGTTATGTGTAAGGAGCCAAACAAACTCATCTACGTGTCCTTTTTTACGTTCAATAAAGTTAAGCTGGACGTGGAGTAATACTGGTGGTTCTAGCTGAATTAAGACAGTTAAAGTAAGAAATAAATCTACTACTATGACAAAATATTAAAACTCAGATACTAAGCATATTTAATTAGCAAAAACATCGGAACCACCCTATTGGAATTAAAAGGTAAAATATGTGAGAGAAGAGGAAATTAAACTTCTATGATAGAATTGAGCATAGTAGATTATATGACTTACGAAAAAAGGGTGCTGTGAATATTTTTAGTTGCAATAAAATATTAGGGGAGAGCCTAACATGTATAATATCTAATTAATTCATGTTTCCGAGCAAACAAATATACTAAGCAAAAAAATTCTATGGGCTTAAGCAAGTGCACCTTCAGAAAAAGTTGCAAATAGAAAGTAGAGGGCTAAATTTTCTGAGCAATGCTGTTGGTGCAAACTTTCCGAGATAAAACATTTGGGATCTTCCACACCTCTACTCCTATAGAACATTAAAAAACCTTTTTTTTTAAACGTTAGTATTTGAAGTATTCGCAGGCCTGCTAGAGTTGGTATACATTACCTGCAGGAGTCATAGATATTGGAGACATGTCAGCCTCTATCCCGGGACTATTGGGAGGGAGACTAGAAGTTCGTGGTGTCAGGTAACCAGACGATTCCTTGGCGTTCTCCCCAAAGCTATTTTCTTCACTGTTGTTGAAGGAGAGTGCTGCGTATCTGATTCTAGTGACAATTAAATTAGTAATTATACTATACTATGAGTTTGGTAGGATGCTCGTCCTGGAAGGTCTTATTTCATACCAGAATACTACTATATAGTAATATTTTGGTACCCGCCTCGGTGGCCTAGTTAGCTAACTCGCCAGTCGTGTTGAGCTAGACCACTGAGGAAGGGGAGATCGAGGTTCGAATCTCGGTCGGGTGAACTGGGGTGGTTTTTCCTCAATTGTTTTCCACTCTCCTTCCACGCAAATGCGGATTAACTTCTTCTAAATTCAACTTTCCCGATTCCTAATCCATTAGTGTAATTAGTACTTAAGCGTATCACCCGAACGGTTAGTAAGACGTGGTGCTAAAAAAAATATTATTTTGGTGTGGTAAAAAACCATCTAAAATGGACTTCCTACTACAGTTTTGAAAGGTATTTATTCTAACAAAATCTGGATATAAGACCACCACAGTTTATGGTTATATTCTGATTTAAATATCTTAATAATGGCATTTATATAAATATTAGATGCATATGAGCACAGGTGGTGCTTTCATATGCTTGAATATCATCATCATCATTAATTGTTTCCAGCCTATCGCAGGACCAGTTTAGTAAAATTCCTACATATTCCTTTAGCTTTCCCTCATTCTTACTATTTTAATTTCTTACATTCTTCTCCTCTCACTTGAACACTTTCTGTTATCTGTTCCTCTTATCTCTTTCTTGGCCTACCTTGCGGATTTTTTCCTACGTACTTCATTTCCAAGATTTTCTTGGCATCCTTTCTCTTCCCATCCTCATTACATTCCCATACTATCTCAGTTTTGCTTCCTCTACTATCACATGTACTCCCAATCTTTCCCGGATAGCTTCATTCCTAATCTTGTTTCTCCTCGTGACAGCTAACTTGCTCCTCACAAACTTCATTCCCATGGCCTCCACTTTCCTAGTCTCTCTACATTCAATGTCCATGTTTCTGCTACATATGTGACAATAAGTACAAAGTGCACTCTTTACAACACTTCCTTACACTTCAAGAGCATTTTTCTTCTCCATAGTAGGTCTCTTACGCACCTATACAACACCTCTCCCTGCTGTCCTCTTCTAAATAAATCCTCGCTACTTTTACTATGCTTAAATATCTTAACGAAACCTCTATACATGCTACACCATTTCAAATGTACTTTAATATTTTCTATTTTATCTCATCTTTAACCATGGTCTAACCCACTTCGGAGGCAGCATGGTCCATGGCGCTACCCTCGCAAAAGAATACACTGCCAATGATGAGAGGATCGTGGTTCAATCCCGGTTGAATGTATTGAGGGTAGTTTTTACTAAATGATTTCTCGTACTCTCTCCTCTTTCAAATATGGGTACACTTCATCTAAGCTCAACCTTATTAATTCCTGACCCATTAGCGTACAACCCAAGTGGGTAATAAGACACGCTGCTAGAAAACAAACTATTGTATAATGTTTGTTCGACACATCTTACTTTGCCTTAGCACTGAGCGATGCAGCTCTGGCCAGGATCTCGCTGCCTATTGACGAGTCCATCAGTCCAGTTTTCATGTCTATTTGGTCAATGAAATGATCGCGATGTCTGATCAAGTAGTTGTGAAGATTTCCATAACGACAGAACTCCACAATCACTAGAAGCTCCTCTGTGTTAACAAAAGCATTGATGATAAATTAAAAAACAATACTTGGATGAACTGTATTTAGAAACTTGAAACCCTCTGTGTATAAAAGGTTTATGGTTTGGTAGAACAAGATTAGGGTGGGTGGAGGAAGGGGGATGAGGGGTGTTTGGGGCTATAAATGGGTGAAATGTGTTTAGAAATGTCTCCGTAATTTAATATATTTTTTAAATATAAAAATAATACAAATAATCTATTGCTAGTGAGTTTAGTTATGCAATATTACTTTTAGCGAGGTTCTTGGTGCTTGCTCCCAAGAGGTTCACAACATTGAGATGTTTCCCAAGATGCACCATGATCTTGAGTTCGGATGCAAGCGCCTTAAGGTAAGTGTAATCTGCATTCTTCTTCACCATCTTCACAGCCACAGTGCTGACCGTCTCGCCTTCGACAATCCCCCACGCCTCAGCCTTCATGACCACTCCAAATGCTCCTGCACCTAGCTGCTTACCTAAGGAAAACAAGTTGTAAATAGATCAGGTGTTTATTAGGTACATTCACAGTCAAATGGTTCCTAACTTAGCTGCTTACCTAGGGGAAACTAGTTGCAAGCAGCTCAGGTGTTTATTAGGTACATTTCTGGTCAAGTGGTCCTTCATGTAGCTGCTTACCTGGTAGAAACTAGTTGTAAGTAACTCAGGTGTTTATTAGGTACATTCCTGGTCAAGTGGTCCTTCATGTAGCTGCCTACCTGGTAGAAACTAGTTGTAAATAACTCAGGTGTTTATTAGGTACATTCACAGTCAAATGTTTCCTAACTTAACTGCTTACCTAGGGGAAACTAGTTGTAAGCAGCTCAGGTGTTTATTAGGTACATTCCTGGTCAAGTGGTCCTTCATGTAGCTGCCTACCTGGTAGAGACTAGTTGTAAATAACTCAGGTGTTTATTAGGTATATTTTCGGACAAATGCTCCTGCACCAAGATCAACTAAAATATGATCTTGACATTCAGTCCTCAGAGTTCCCGCAATTGAGGGTTTTGTTGAGACAAGCTGTGAGAGTTTTAAATTTTCTGATAGAAAATAATACAATTTATTGCTATTATTTAACGGTAATTTGTTTTGGGATTAAAGAAATAAAAACTTATTGCTATCCGGTTTTGTCTACTACTTTATCTCTCAGCTATTTATGGTGTTTCATAATTCTCTCGCTACCACCTTTTTTTAATTGTAAGAAGTAATTCTAATTTTTATGTTATATTTAAGAGATAAAGTTCTATAAAATTGTGTCCAAGTTTTTTTAATATCCTGTTTAATTTTTTACTCACCAAGTTTTAGTTTGTCCCTGGGGAACTCCCACTTATTATCATAAGGCAGCAACTCGGCCTGTTCGTCTAAAGGCAGTTCAGGGTTCATATTGTCCATGGCCCCTTCCTCGAAATTAATTAATCCAGCTAGCGTCATTTCCTTTCGTAATTTCTAGTAGAAAAAAATATTACCGATGTTGCGATACTATTTCTTAGAAAATAATCTTATCAGAAAGTAAAAAGAATTAATAAATTTATACGGATCTTTAAATTTAAATAATAACTTTAGTTTTTTAAAAAATTGTTTGAAATATATCAAAATTATTTAAAAATAAACAAAATAGATTTAAACTTTTTGATCCACAATCCACGTCATTAAATTATAGGTTTCTCACTTAACGATTAATTTCATATTTGGAGTGTAATTTTACATATAAAGACTGGCACAAAAAATGTTGTAAGTTATTAAATTAGCTTTGTTAAAAAAAACATTTGAGAGTAGAATTGTAGCTGATGAACACGAAAAAGAGGAATTAATAATAATGATAATAATAATAATAATAATAATAATAATAATAATAGTAATAATAATGACGTGGCTGGACTACATCAATCTGAGCTCAGTTTGCTGAAAGATTAGCCAGTATACCTTTGGGCAGGCGTCAACAGATCTTACCTTGTTTTTATTACAACGTCCTACTACCTGTTCAAGCTATACGCATATGTACTAATTAGGCTAACGTGTTATAGATGTGGAACGTTGAATTTAGAGGAAGTGTACCAACATTTGCGTGGAGGGAGCAATCTAGTTAATTGCAAGAGTAACGCCTTAGACCATTCGGACATATAAACAGGTTACAAGGGAATTATTCAAATTCCAGAACGCTTAGGGTTCAGAAATCCATTTTATACCTCTTTTGCCCCCCTGCCTAAATATATTTTGGGGGACATCCCTGAATACCCATATTTGCGTGGAGGAATCGTGGGAAAGAATTTAGGGGAAAAAAACCCACTTCTAATACATCCAACTTGGATGCAAAACCCGAGCTCCCCGTCATGAACAAACCAGTCTACATGAACTTGATAGTTAGTTCACGTGCCCACTGGTTCAGGTACCATGTAACAACTTCATATTTGGTAAAAAGAAAAAACAGCTTCGGCGTTGTCTTGTACGCGTAACCAAAAATGATTAGTTCTATAAATGAGCTATTAATATGTTACTATAAAATGTATGAGTAATAAAAAGTCTTACCCTTTCTTTTTTAATCCTCCAACCCATGTAAATGACAATTACTAGACATGCAATTATCATAATGGAAATACCACCAATTACTCCTTTATTTAATCCCGCACCTGGAAAATAAAAACACCTAAAATTAGGGAGATGACCATTTTGAAATAGTCAAGAATAATAATTTATTATCTTGAAAATTGTGGTTAAATTTTACCTTTCAAATGCCATAAAATAAGCTACAATTTAAAATGATGACTACCGGTACCCAACAAGAGTTAGAGATTGATGATTATTTATTGATCTTGTATGATTTTTTATCCAATACAAGGAAATGGTCAAAAAAATGAATATATAAAAATAACTACCTTTTCATCTCAACCTATGAATTAATCTGTGAATGAATTTGGTGTTAAACGTGTTAACGGAAAAAATAAAAAGTATTTATAAAAATATATACTACTTTTAATACCAGGGATAGTTATAATTATGTAGATTATTTTACATTTGTTTCTAACACTGCCTTAAATTAGTTGATGAGTTACTCGTTCAATTCCCTAAGGTTGTGGTACCCTTATATTTTCAAGCAATATTAACACTCCCTAAAAAATTCAAATTCTGAACAAGTAGCAAATACATTTTGGAAGCCAGATAGTTTGAAACCACGGGAGAGATGTCGACATAATAAAATTGCCTACACGGTACTGAGAATAGTAATTTTGAGGATATTGTGAGTAGTGGCATATCTTGGAGTGATATCAGGGTAATCAGGGTATATTAAAACTGGACCGAATATAATAATTATATACATCTCTCATGAGGGACCGTATGTTCGTCGATATCTGACCAATGAGTGTTTTACTGAGGGATGTAAACAATCAAAAGGCACAGTTTAAACTAACACTGCTGGTCCTGGCAACACTTTACCACACGACATTGATTGTGAGGACACACCTTGTAGGGGGAGAGGATGGTATTTTTTGTTTGCAGAAATTTAACACAAGGATTTTATAAGGATGATTTTTTTTTTGCAACACCCATGACCCATTTATGTATAGTCTAATAATAGCTGTCAAATGCTTGATCCACCGCGTCTTAATACCTTTTAATGTATAGTAATATTATTGCGCGTCTGGGATACAGCATCCGTAGTCCATATTAGCCAGTACTAATGTATTTTTTCCCTGAAGACGCCCGAATGTATTAATCGTACTGTACATCCTTTCCATGGAGGCTCTTTCCATGTCCCGATGAGATGGGGTGATGGTGAGTAAGAGGGTGTAGAACCAGTGTAAACACTTACAACCAAACTTAATCCCAAATAACCAAACCTTGGTGACAGTTGCGGTAATTTCCCTTTCGGGAAAAATACCCAAGGTACCAATGGAGAATCGATCCCGCAGCCAGGTGCACTGACCACTACAACATGGGGCAGGTTATCTTTAATGGTTATTCGCATATATGATATTTACTCTAATGGGGTAAGGATGAGTAAGGAATCATGGAGGGAACATGGGAAACCATTTCAAGAATTACACCTTCAGTAGACACGACCGGGATTCAAACTCCATTTTACCTGTCATCGGCAATGCAGTCTGTTGGAAGAATGACGCCTGAGACCATTCGGCCACCAAAGTGGATATATTATAATCACGTGTTAATCCAATAGAAGGTCATTATAATGGTTTTGTTGACAATACTATAATATAATTAAACTTTTCTACGCCAAATATATTATTATTATTAGCATTAGCACCGCGTCTTACTACCCGTTCGGGTTATACGCACTTACGCTAATGTGTAATGGTAGGGTGATTGGGAGATTAAATGAAGGACCTACAGTTTAACGTGGAATCTGAACCACGATGGAGGCCTGGCATTCCCCACATTCACAAGATGTCATGTCAGAGGTGAAGGAAGGGTTTGGTAATCAGATAAATCTGTGCCGGGACCTGGGATTGAACCCCGGCCGCCAGCACAGAAGTCTGACACCTTACCCCTAGACCGCCAGGTCACCCACCAAAAACTATTGTTTTACATCTTATTGAGTATTTTCTTGAAACTAAAATAAAAACATCTATCCTATTTCACACAGTACTTATATTGTTCATATTACCTTTTACGTTCAGAGTCACAGACTTTTCAATTTTTCCAACTTTATTCTCTGCCTTGCATTTGTAAGTTCCATCGTCAGCTTCATCCAAGAACTTTATGATCAGAGTCTGGTTTCCTTCGCTCCATTCCAATCGGGGAATATCGCTTACTCCTTTGAGGGTTTCTTTTGAAAGTGGCAAATCATTCTAAAACAAGATTAATTTTTAAGATTGATTCAAAACAAAATAGGCTGTGACAAAGCTCTGATTTGAAAATATTTTACATTTTTAAAACCAAAATACGTCACACTCCTAAACACAAAAAGTGAAATAATCTTAATATTAATTTTTAAAATTCTCATAGCTCTATTAGAAAGACCAAATTAATTAAACGAAAATACAATTTATAAAGAGTCCATTTAAAAAAATAACTATGTATAATCGATTTCAACTGATTTTATTCAAACAAAAACCATTATCTAGTCCTCTCAAAGGATATTATATTAATAATTCTTCTCACTTTCCTTATCAATATTACTTGGATTAAATTTATCATAAATTTAAGATATTAAGATAGTTTATGATCTATGCTCAGTTTCTTTGAAAATTCATACAAAACACACCAATACAACAAATTAAATAAACTACTAAATCAACTCAAGTTAGTATTACTATACGTATTAAACTAATGTAATCACCTTTAAGTCCCAAGAGAATAACAGTAATTTATTTGATTCAAATATATAAGAGGTACAATGATCGATTACCAAAACAATCACATATGGTAAGACGTAAGAAGGTATAGGCATCGATATGTATCATAACACATCACTCGAGTAGATTGCCCATATCGCAAACATTATTATCATCCATAATTATTCATGAGATATGATTGGGTCCGTAACTTTTAAATTAGAAACATTTTTATGATTTGACATAGAATTTTCACTAAAAATGAAATTGACTAGAAAGATTAGAATGTGAAACATTAACATAATTCAACATTTACTTCACTTATGGGGAAATTGACTAGAAGATTACAATTTGAAATGTTAATATGATTCAACATATTATTATTTAATTTATGGTGAAATTGACTAGAAAGATTAGAATTTGAAACATTAACATAATTCAACAAGGTTCACTAACGGTGAAATAGACTGAAAGATTAGAATTTGACACATTAATATGATTCAACATATTATTTCACTTATGGTGAAATTGACTAGAAGGATTATAATTTGAAATTGTAGCTTCCTAAGGCCACTATTTTAATAAAAACGTTTATCTCCAGCGCATAACTCAAACATAATACCTTTGACTACCATGAGTGACGTTCGACATTCAGAAAATTGAACAGTGATGAGTGGAAGTTTTCTGTCTAACCATATACTTAGTGGGGGTTAATTTCCCATATGATTACTTTAAGGGCGACGCACGCCAACAGTCAAACGTGCTAGCCTTTGCTCAAATAAAGGACATCATATATGTCATAAGGGCTAATATTCCCCAAAAACCCAAATTAAATTGATCAAAGTGGTGGTTAGTATTAAACCAAAACATCAGACACCTGGAGCAAAAATAGAGGTCAAGTTCTGGCGTGTACTATTAGCAAAGTTCCCCATAGTGTTAAATTATATTAATACGTGATAACCGCATATCCCCAAAGACAGTCTACAAACTCTACCCATAATAACAAATTTCTATTCGCAAGTCCGAAACAGTAATTTTGAAGAGACCCTCCCCCCATTATTCGAAAGAGAATTTTGGCAACTTTATAATAAAAAAATTAATTTAATACACCGCTTTAACTTCTTCCAAGTCAACGGTGCAATGAGTGACAATACTAGCAAAACATCCCAATACATATCAAACTAAACGGACAGCGTTAACCACAGAGAGCGGGGAGGATAGGAGGGAGAAAAGAAGGGAGAGGCAGGTACGGAGCGGGGACTCTGCCGGTCACCCATTGAACTAGGAAAAGCTTCGAGAATAGCCCAGGTAGAGGAAGGGGCAACTAAGCGCGCCGAGTCACCTTCAGTTTTTTTTATCGGGCGTGGCTTTCTTCTCGAGCCGGCTGTAGAAAGACGGCTCCGTTAGTCTATGGAACTGTGCATTGGAGAGAGGAGGTCAGTGCTCATGATCGACAGAGTTCGAGTTCAACAGGGCAGAGGGTAAGTGTTACCCCATTTGATTGTACTTGTTACATGTAACTCGTTTCACTAACTTAACCCAACCTAGCTCTAACAAACTTTATATTTAGCCATCCAAGTAGGGAGGGCACATGGACAAAGTTATCAATCTCGTCCTGTCTGGTTTCCCGGTGACGGGAGGTCACGGTTCAAATCCAAATCGGGTGTAGTCAAGGTGTTTTTTCCACCCTAAGTGATTACAAATATCCTTCAACTAAAATATGAGTACATTACTTATAAATTCTGGCTTCCTTGTCCCTACCCCATCAGTGTATATATGTGGGTAGCCAGGACGGGTAGTAAGATTCAGTGCACGGAAAAAGATCAAGCGGGAATCGTGAGATTAGTTTTCTCTAATTACGTTTGTAAGCACTAATAGATCATACTTATATGCGTTTTTTTAAATCACTGCGTCTTACTACCTGTTTACGTTATACACATGATAATTATCCTAAAGGGGTAGAGACGAGGAAGGAACCATTTTAGAAATAATATACCCGCATTTGCATGAAAGGATATTGGAAAACCATCTAGTAAAAACCACCCTCAGTAGACCCGACTGGAATTCGAGCCCTGAACTCCACGTCATAAGCAGACTAGTCTAATAAGAATGTGATGCCTTGGCTTAGAGTTTAGACCAGGGCTTTTCAATTGTTGGCCACCGATCCACATCCGGCACACAAAATTTCGCAGACTATCCCACGGATTGAAAGCCCAACTACTGTATCACTAGATATGTGTCGTAAAGTTCAGATGGTATGTAAAGGCGCCTGACCTTGAACGGCTGGACAGATCTTCAGTCTCTTATCAGTGATGGGGGAAGATGCAAGCCCAGTGTTACTCGGTCCTTGGCGCCACTAACATCGTGTGTTTACAAGGGATTGCAAGCTTACACTCCAGTAGCGTACATCCCCCACTCTGGGCCCGGTATATCTCCCTCCAAGTACCACCATATAACGGTTGAGCTATGTAACATATTCTTGCTTTTGATCTTAAACAATGCAAGTGGCCGAGCGACAGGGTGACTGAGAGTGACTCACACCTCTTCTCCCCTCCAACCAACAGCAGCCGATGTCTCGCCAATCGATATTTGCCTGGCTTATTGTTAGCGCGTTATTTATAGTAATAGCGGAGTGCTTTGCTTGTAATTAGTCTTATTGTAAGTTTTCTAGAATGGCACTTTCTACTTTGAAACTCGTCTAAGGTTTTTT
>CABFOV010000532.1:148614-170196 GCA_902141375.1 Timema poppense
TTTTTTTTTTTTTTAATTTCACTTAAATATATAAAAATTATATATAATATCAAATTACGTTTCACTCCTCCCTCTTCTCCCCCTAATTTTAAACAACAAAAGTATAATTTAATAGATTTCAAACTACTCACAGAATGAATTAAATGTCTGGCCCGCAAAATATTTTTATTTTTTGAGTGGACCACTTGGATAACTAATTGAATAGCCCTGGGTTAGACCCTTTGGCTAATTAATTGGGTTTGACTTGTGTTGAATACCTAAACACTCTTTATTTACTTACTGAAATACATGTTTATTCATCCCCTATTAGACTGAAACAGTCCATCACCATTATTATCATTATTATTATTATTATTATTGTATGTTCTGCCATACGAAAGGTCCATTCCTTCTGTCAGTGTAATTAGACCGCCAATCCGCTCTGTCCTCTGCCTCCTCCTTCAGCTCCCAGAATTTTCTTCTTTCCTTCAAGTCATTCAATATTTGAATCCTCCTCCATCCTAAGCCCCTCTTTCCCTCAACCTTTCCTTTTGTGACGTCGTGCAGAAGATAGTTCCTCCTAAGGATATGTCTGATTCAGTTCGCTTTCCATTGAAGAATCACATCCAAAATGGTTCTCTTTTCACCCACTCTTATTAGGAATGGTTCATTTGTCACCCTGTCTGTCTTCTCAAGAATCACATTTCAAAGTATCGCTGTACAAAGAATATTATCTTCTTATTTTAACCACGCTTCTCAGTAACCTTTCGAGCAATACCCACACATGTAGTAATTATTACGCTAGTGGGCTGGGGATTAAAAAGGTTGAATTTAGATAAAATATACACGAATTTGCATGGAGGTGACATGGGGAAAGAATTTAGGGGAACAATCCCTCAGTACACCTAACTGGGATTCGAACCTTGACCTCTCCATTACTGACATAGCCAGACTAATTGAGATAGACATTTATACAATTATCTTACAATGTAAAATGTGCTAAACCTACTTTTAATATTTTAAACGACAAGCACCAATATATTCTGAAGTAAAAGTTGTTTGGGTTTGAGCCGCGCTAGTAAAACTATTACCAACTATTTTTCTGTATTTGCAACTGCCATCTTCTGGGATGATTTCAGTTTTTTGGTTAAGTTTTGTCCAAACCACATCTTACTAATGATCCACGTTTTAGAAAAAAATAGCGTGATAAAAATGATAATCACGGATCAGGCCTTTAGTTTTTTTACCACAAAAAAGGAAGCAAAACCCTGCAATATAATTTCATGTGTTCTGATGTGGGCAGTTCTATGATGTAAGTAAATTCCTTTAACTCCTTACATCAGGGTCTTCCACCTTTTTTTTATACCAAGGGTCAAATTTGACTATCCTTTTGTACTGTGGGATGAATATATGTTTAGTACTACCATCAACTTGATATAATCCTACAAACAACCCTTAATAAACCATTATTTTCAATACTTTTGAGAAGTTATATTTTTGGATGATAGAAGTTTTCACATTTACTGCCAAAACTAGGTTTATTATCTCCCAAAAATATAATATGAAATACACACGCAAGAAAACATACTTTCACATGTACATAATTTTATTAATTAGTTATGTGTATATTAAAATGCAATCATGACCTTTTAAAATAAATATTTGTATTTTAATCATTAGCTATTTCACATCTGCCATCGAGGATTCCCCTTAATTTTTCCCCAGGATAATGTGAGGACCACATTATCAAAGATCGCGGGCCCCATTTGGACCGTGGGCTACCAGTTGAACAACATTGCCTTACGTGATATCATAGAGTCAACTTTAAGAACTGTTAATTAATTTTATTTCTTTGGGCTATTGTCAAAGTTAATAGCTATTCCATTTATTTATTTGAAGAATCTGGTTACATCAGCACATGACTTGTAAACTAACTTAAATCTAGAACAGACACAGCCCCCCGGTCGTTAATTAAACACTGTGAGAGGGGAAACCACATTTCACCAATGATAAATGTTTCGGCCATACTGGGAATTGAGCCTGGGACGCTTAGCTAAGTACACAGACCCGCTACCCACTGAGCTAAGGAGTCGGACTTTATAAAACGTTCATACCTTATACCACGTGACAACAGGCTGCGGGGTTCCCCCGACCAAACATTTCCACTGAAGGGTACTTCTACTATCTCTGTACCATTTTGTTTCGTTCATGTTGGTATATATGTAGAAGGGAGCTTGGAGATCTGTGAGAGAAAGACATGGTCAAATATTAAGCATTAAAAAGTTTATTAAAATAGGGATTTTTTTATTAAGAACTCGTAAGATTTGTGAAACTAAATAATATAAATAGTTTCAGAAACACTCCAGGCAAAATTTTAACTGTCACATCACCAATATAAAATGGTGATTCGACAATTAAAATTAAATTTAATTAAAGTTACAGTACTATTAAAAGTAAATATATTTTATTTACAATATAATTATATAGACCCAATAGTTTTCTAGGTAAAGGCACACACACACACACACACACACACACATATATATATATATATATACATATATGCCTTTACCTAGGAAACTATTGGGTCTATATAATTATATTGTAGGTAAAGGCACACACACACATATATATATATATATATATACATATATGCCTTTACCTAGGAAACTATTGGGTCTGTAACCCTTAAAGTAATTTTCATGGGTAAGTGAGAATTGATTTCTGTTAAACAATACTTTGATTCGAAATTTAATCAAAATTGTTAGAGTGGATTTTGAGAAAATAAATTTGTTCTTCTATTTTTGTCCTTTTGTAAACTAACCTTAATTTTAGGGTTAATACCTAATTCCAAAAACCTCTCGGGTGAACCTTAAAAAAACTTTGGGTAGCATGTTTTAGACGGATCGGTAAAATAGTTTTAATCTCAGACAAACAGTAATGAAATCGCAAAAAACACTTTTTCAGTATCAGGGGGTCATCAAAATTCAACATTTATCAAAATCGTGAGTTAGATTTTTTTTTTTTTCATGATCACAATACATCACTTTCCGAGAGATCAAGAGAATTTTTTTTTTTTTAAAAGCAATCAACAAAATCACACCTAATTATTAATTAAATTAACACGTGGAAAACAAATTCCTGACATTGTCGTCACCAACAAACCAAAAGGAGGTTGGTTCCTTACCCCAATATGGGTTTTAATCGTCGACATTCACTTTAAGACATTCAAATATAAACCAAATTCATACCATAGGTGCTTGGTTAGTGTAGTTGGTGTTGTACACAGTACTCATAACGTGTCCTTTAATTTATCTACGATTTAATGATATATTACCAGGGGTTAATTCAGGTGAGGGAAAAGGCTGCCATTATCTACTCCCATACTTATTTCAATCTATTAAAAAAATACAAAATAGTTAAGGCGGTTGGCCCTTTTCATTTGGCGTGTAAATGCAGAGCCCTGGGAACAAACGGTTATCTTCAAGAATTTTTATTGTATTGCAGTTTTCTTTTCTGAAACGGCTTGTTCAAGAATAGAAGCATGTTGACTAAGTTATACTTTTTATATACACACCTCCTCTATAATTTTAAAAGTGATGACATATTAATAAAATTGACATTTTTCTACAGAAAATTGCCGGCTTGATAACAAAAAATAAGAAAATGTAACACCTAATAAACATTGATGCATTATCTTAGAAGAGGTGTTGAAAATATTATTATAAAAATTTCTTTCGTTCTCGAGAAAACTGATATTTCCAAACGTATGATTTTTTTTCCGCAAGACCTGTCCGGTAACTAGCGCCATCTACGGTTTCCGTAACCCATCTCTTCTTGTTGGTGCTGAAGGATACTTTGGTTGGTTGTGGAGCCACGCCACGCCTTTCACCCTCCCGCCCACCAACCCACAAAATAGGTTTTAGACTTGCACTCAACAGGGCCAAGGACCTTATGTGTTTTAAAAAAAAAATTAATCGTATGGGACATTTGACCCGGAGGGACTTTTACGTCCAGGTTTGGTCGCCTTATGTGTAGACTATTATCATATAAATTTGACCAGGGTACACCATAGGAGGTTGTCTATACGTCTTACTCTCATTAGACGATGGAATGATAGTTATTATGAAGTTGTGGAGCCGGGGGGAGTCTTAACCTAACTTAAGCCTAATTAACCAAACCCTCGTGACCGTTAGGACTATTCCCCTTAAGGGAAAAATACCCAAGGTACAACCAGGAATCAAACCCGGGACCCTTAGACTCGTAGACAGGTGCACTGACCGACCACTACACCACGGAAACGCTCACAACACACTCACTCTATTTAAAATCGGGGGAAGCTTTAGTTTCATAATCCTAAAACACGTATACCATTTAACTTATTTCTGTAGTTCTATCAATGTATAAAACTTTTAATATAACATCTCACCTTGTACGTGAACATTTATTTCCTCCATTTTCTCATACCCCTCAAGTTTGTTTAAAACACATACATAAACACCGTTGTATCTCTTGGTGATGTTCGGGATCAATATAGTCGATTGATATGACAAGTAGGTACTGGTATTCAACACTGTGAAATCTAGAAACATTCAAAACATAAAAAGTTAAACCTTTAGCCTTCTAGAAGCGTTATGCAGAGCTACTGGATATAACATTTCTGTTGAATAACCTTTCTCTATCTTACTTACTCTATGACATTAGGAAGTCAAAATCTCATTGCTGCACTTACAAAAGTACTCCAACTATCCCTATCTTGAGCTAGTTCCATCCAGTCCACCACATTAAACCCTATAACTATCTTGAGCTAGTTCTATCCAGTCAACCTCATTACACCGTATACTTATCTCGAGCTAGTTCTATCCACTCCACCTCATTACACCCTACCACTATATTGAGCTAGATCTATCCAGTACACTTCATTACACTATATCTATATCTTGAGCTAGTTATATCCAGTCCCCTCATTACACCGTATCCTTATCTTGAGCTAGTTCTATCCAATCCACCGCATTACACCGTACCCCTATCTTGAGCTAGATCTGTCCAGTTCACTTTATTACACCCTATCCCTATTTTGAGCTAATTCTATCCAGTCAGTCTCATTATACCCTATCTATTTTAGGTTCATTTTAATACTATCCTCCCTTCTGCGTATAAGTCTTCCCAATGGTATATTCCCATTGGGTTTGTCAGTCAATACCTTGAACATGGTTCTAGAATCCTGCAGTCCCACTGCAAATCCTGCCCGACATAATCACAATATTTTATTATTCTAAAAAGTCTTGTTATGAGTACAGGGTATGTTACTCATCATTATGTAACCTCCTCTTCCCACTAAAATTGTATTCCATTCCGTGTAGTTACTGTACCTGTGTCGTTGGTAATAATGTGCTCTTTCTTATCATAAAGTTCAGTTCTAAACCATGATATGTCACTGGAGAAGTTACTGACAACTCCTCCACAATGCAGCCTCACTTCATCCCCTTCGATGGGGTTTTCTGGGCCCCACACACTGAACTGGTCTTCATTCCCGATATCTGAGTTAAAATTAAAATACACTTTTAAAATATTGTCTTAAAATGGACATCACTTGATGAACTTTTTTACACTAGTGTTTTTTATGTTATAGCTGGCCTTTTAAATAATTATCATAGAAGGTAGATAAGTCTACTAATTGATTTTTGATTGCGTTGTATTTATTTTTAATTTATATTTGATATTGTATTAACTTGTAGCATTTTGATTACACAAATTACAGACCGACACATTAACAGTGCTTTCTCAGCTCGGCCCAGTTTCTTTTTTGACTTTGGTTGGATCTCATGTTGATTTTACAATCATTTTAATCGTATTTTAATTTGAATTAGGGTGACTTTTAATGATAAAATTAATAGGTTACATATTAAATAAGTTTGTTAGGACTACAAATTTACCGCCACCAAAGGTACAATCCTCACGATAAATTGTTTTCTTAAAAACTTAAGTTTTACTGATTAACGCTTTGGTATTTACACATCACGACGGCATTGACTTCTTACCCAGTAACGATGTCAACGTAACAATTAATTCATCATCCATAACGATGTAAAATTAACAATCAATTTCTCACTCGTAACAATATAGAATTAACAATCAACTCCTCACCTGTATCAATGTAAAATTAACATTCAATTCCTAACCTATTGTTATCAAATTAACAATCAACTCCTCACCTGTAACGATGTAAAATTAACAATCAACTCCTCACCTGTAGCAATGTAAAATTAACATTCAATTCCTAACCGATAATTATCAAATTAACAATAAACTTCTCACCCATAACGATATAAAATTAACAATCAACTCCTTACCCGTAGCGATGTAGAATTAACAATCAACTCCTCACCCGTTACGATATAAAATTAACAATCAACTCCTCACTCGTAATGATGTAAAATTAACAATAAACTCCTCACCCGTAACGATATAAAATTAACAATCAGTTTCTCAACCGTAGCGATATAAAATTAACAATAAACTCCTCACCCGTAACGATATAAAATTAACAATCCGTTCCTCAACCGTAACGATATAAAATTAACAATCAACTCTTCACCTGTAGCAATGTAAAATTAACATTCAACTCCTAACCTGTAATTATAAAATTAACAATCAACTCCTCACCTATGACGTCAAATTAACAATTAATTCATTACCTGTAACGATAAAATTTATGGAGTGGTTTCTTCCTCCAATTTCGTTATTTGCACAGCAAAACACTTGACCCGAGTCTTGAGCTAAAATATTGAGTTCCGATTCCCAGAATATTTCCTTGCGGTGCAATTCTGTGTAATGCATGTTTGTGTCGTTCTTGTACTTGAAAAAAGCATAAGCATATAACATTATTTAGTAATCATATTAATGAAACCTCTACTCAACTTGTATAATAATTGAGCTTATGTAACATATTTTTCTAGACTTGTTAATGGGTGAAATAAGTGTTATTACAATATTCTCTGTTACTTTTGTTTAAATTCAATTATTTTGTTGATAATCATTTTGATATGCATATTTTATGGATATTATAAGTGTTTTAATCATAATGAAATATTATATATTCATATCTACACAGTTTGATGGTCATAATCACGTGAATATATGTAATGAGCATTTTATAATTTGACAAGAAACTTTTTAAATCGAGAGAAAAGTTTTCATAAAATTCCAGGACACCCTTGACAAATATTAAACAGCTGTTGATATCACTATATTAAGAAAATTAAACTCTATGTTTCTACTGGAGAAATATTTTATTTTTTTGGCAAAAAAATGCTATAAAAACACTACCCTTTTCTCGCGTTCCCTGAACTCCCACCTTAAAGGTTTAGCTATAAATATAATGCAAATGACAACATTTATTAGATACATAGGTATTAATAATCAGGAGGGAATTTTTCATTGTAATCACCGTGTTTTACTACAGGAGGGAACTGTTGTAGTAGATATTATAAGTATGTCCTGGCTCACTTTTTGTTCAATATGGCGGACATAAAAGCCCCCCTCACATATTTTGGCACCCCCACAAACTTTTTTTCTACTACTCCTTATCTCGACCACATCCAAAACACATAGCCGTAATTCACACTAAAGGATTCTTGGTGTAGTGGGACTAAAGATAGAGAAAGTATTAGGGGGTGGGGGGGTGGACTGAAGGGGGCAGTTTAACGTTACGAGATCAAGCTGTCTAACGTTAGAACGTTTTAAAACCGTCGGTCAAACGGTGCCAGCTCATTGTCAATTCTTCGGTCACATGACACCAGGTCGTTGTCAAGACAGTTGTCGCATGTTAGGGTGATGAAAGTGGAAGGAAGGGTTAGGGAGGGGATGATGAGGGTTGAAAGGGGGTGGCTAGTAGGAGAACAGGTTGATGAGGGAATGACAGGGGATGAGCTATTTAGAGTCAGGGTGCTGGAAGTAATTTTTTGTCAAGGGTTTGATTGAATGTTGAGTCGCGACGCTTACACGCAATAGTTTAGGCTACCCGGTCTATAGAGTGTATAGGGTAGGTGAAGTGCATAAGCAGTTTCCTAAAATAGAATGGAAAACCCTCACATCTTAGGCTCATAAGTGGGGGTGGGGATTAGGGTGTAGGGAGAAGGGCGCGGGATGTGTAAGAGGATAAGTCACCATCATGGGATGTGTCGTTTGGAGCCCGGTTACCCCATACGAATGTTAAATGAAAGAGAATTGCATCATCATTCGTAAGGAGATTGCCATTATCGGTTCTGCGTGTGGTGGGGGTGAAGGTGGTAAAAAAAAAGGCTGGAGGTGGGCGCCATCGGGAGACTTCGGGGAGATCGTTTGAGGAAGGCGTCGGGGAGGTGTCGATGTCCACTATGTTGAACAACTTTAGCTAGGACATACATATATATTTTACTTGTTGTCATTCAAATAGCCTTCATAGTACCGGCTCTAACTATTAATTTAACAAATTAAACACGTTCTCTTACATCTAACAATAAGTGTTATCAATACTCACATGATTTATTTCAAAGGTATCTGCATTTTCACACTCATGTGGGATTCGACAGTAGCTGATGAACCAACTTACTTTGGGCTTAGGGTAGCCCGCAACTTTACATCTGATTGTATATCGTTCACCTTGATTGAAATAAGCATTGTCATCAATCAGCTGCACCAAGGGTTTATCTGGGGAGAATATTTTGCAATTTATTAAACAGTGTTTCTAATATTACCAGCAACTTAACTATTATATTATCTTATTTATTATTTTACATTGCATTTTCTATTTACTGAAACACATTATTATAAAATTGTATTATTTCTGAATATATGCTAATATTATCTTTTGATCCAACGGCTGCAACAGTTAGAAGTTAAATACTTTAAGGTGTAAATTTAATACAATTATGAGCATAGCATTAGAGACCATGAGTAGTGATAGATATAATAATTGAATTTAAAAAAAAGTTTTATTTCGCTATTAAAAAATTGTTAAGTAATTAATTATTTTTGACGCATTAGACCACCGGTGCATAGTAAAGCAAATGTTTTTAGTAATGTACCTAGAACTATTAACGAAAAATTTTTCCATTTCGTTCCATTGTTGTTTTCTGATTTCAGGCTGTAGTTTCCGGTATCTTCAATTTCCACATTCTTGATTTTAAGGGCAGTTTCCTTTTCAGAGATAATTATGTCTATATTTTCAGAAGGACGTATTTCATTTTGGTATTGACCATACCATGTTATTTGAGGTTTTGGGTGTGCTATTATGCTAACAACCCACGTGCTTATGTTACCAGCGTACACTCTAGCTGTTGTATTACCTTTGTAAACCAAGTCGTTATAAGTTGTGTTTATATCTGAAAAAAAAGGTCACATTAAAAATTAGCTAAACAATTTCTCGTTATTTATTATTTAATTTTATGCTATGATACAAAATAAACTAGTTTTAATATACAGGTGCCCCAAATAAAACTGACCTCAAACGCACACTATTTAAAAGTCTGTGTTCGAAATGTGCTACACCAGCTGCCATGCATAATTCCTCTGGTCGATCCTTCTGTTTCCCTTTATTTTCTGCTTGCGCATGCGTGCAACAGTGACCGAACAAGATAATTGAACCATCGCATTCCACAAGTGTATGTCTGCTTGTGAGTTTGCGTTTGGGGCTGGTTTTATTCGAGATACCCTGTACTTTAAATGTTGATTTTAATCGAAGGCCGATGATAAAGAACAAAGTATGAAGGACCAATTACAAAATTTACAAAAACCATTTTCGCTTGAAGTAATAAGGTCTGTAGCTGTCACATTATTAAAGTAAAACTAATGATAAAGTAAAATGTTGTCAATATTTATTGCAAAACATTATGTTTGTATTTTATATACTCTCCATCCGTGTTCTTATTGAAGCGTTTAGTTTAATATAGTATTACCTGTGTGCAACCATATTAAATTTCGATATTATAGCTTGATGAGTATGCAAAGAATTGAATTCGATTCAAAATTCCGAATATAAATATTTGATATTTCAAATCCTATCCCAACATTTAAAATCAAAATATATCCCAGATTCAGATTTGATAACATTTTTCAACTGAGCCAGTGTATCTGGTTATCTCTTACGTTTTAGTTACTAAACCTCTCCCAAAAATCACAATTGTACTTTAAAAATATTAGTTTACTCAATTATTATTATTATTATTACTATCTAAAATATAAAAGCAAATGAATTTCGATTCAAATAACAGCATTAACGTAATAGATCTGTCTAGATGCAAAATAATTGTAGTAAAGGTGTATTTAGTGCGTGATTTAGAATTTAAAAGACTCTTTTATCACTATTTTTCGCCAAACATATGTTTTCCTTCGGTAATTTTACAGAGATAAATTACCATCAAGTAGCTTAGTGTGATTGTTATTTAATGGCGCTCATTTGTGTTGACTATTTAGGTAGCTGTAAAAAAAAAAGCTGATGAAATTTAGGGTATCCGTATAGTTAAAGGAAGATAAGCTTATCTCTCTTGAGTAAATAAATAATATTGTTAATGAGCATTAAATACAAACGTCACATTGATAGACAGTCCTTTAAACTTTTAATAATAAATTTTCCTGAACGAGTTTCGGGAACATCTAATTTCCTGAAGATTGTGATCCTGAAATCGTCTTGTTAAAATATTTTATGAAAGTCATTTGGTCAAAATTTTACATTTTATCTTTTACTGATCACGTTTAAACGCGGTGTTTATGATATTAACTGTTTTATTGGGTTTGACAGAAAACACAATAATCTATTCAAATGTTAGTTTTAAATTAAAAAAATTAAATGCTAGGATTCGATTTGAAACATTTTTATTTTTTCTGATTCAAATTGAAAATATTTTAAAGCATAATATTTACTTCAGAATCTATTTTAGTTATAAACCTTGGATTTGGAGTATATTTTAAATGGAAAATGTATTTCCACAGTCTTATAAATATTAAACGGAGCCAACTGAGCAGCTGTAAAGTACTAAAGGACGATGCGAACATACCGTAAACTTTCATGTAATGACTGACGTTGTTCGTATTTCCGTTGTGGTCCACAATCCGACATGTGTAGTCTCCCTCGTCTCGATGAGTTGCGTTATGGATGGTGAGGTTCCTTTCATACTTGTATTGGATTTGTTTCAAATTGCCTACATTGACATTCTTATGGGTTGTGCTACTCTCAAAGATTCTGTTTTCCTGAAAAATAGTTTTTATTTATTAAAATATATTTTAGAACCACGTCTTACTACCCGTTAGGGTTATACATATATGTAATAATCACAGTAGTATGTTAGGGAGGAGGAAGGTTGAATTTAGAGGAAGTCTACCCGCATTTGCATGAAGGAAGATTGAGGAAACGTTTAAGGAAAAATCTTCTCAGTACATACTCAACCGAGATTCAAGCCCCGATATTCCCGTCAAGGGCAGCCCAGTCTATTGAGAAAGATAACGCCTAAGACCACTTGTAAACGTAGCTTCTTAAGTAATCGAAGAAATAGTTTCCATCAAACGAACGTTTGGAATAAAATTACGGAAGTCCTACCATTAAATATCAAACCTACTAGTGATTTAACAACGGGAGTAAAAACTAAAAATTTGCCTTGAAAAAAGAGGAGATACAACGTTTTACTCGCCCCTTAAATAAAGAGGTGATAATACTGTACTTCTTCGATTCTAAGACACACCTTGTTTTTAGAAATGTTTAAGTGGGGGGGGGAGGGGGAGGGGGTTGCGTCTTAGAATAAGAGAAATAAATTAAAAGAGAGGTGTGGTGACTCAATACTACAGTTCAGTGAATTTATCCCCACAAAACTTTTGCAGCAGAGACTTGATACGAATTGTAACGAATATATATCAGAAGAAGAACTTAGAAGCCTCAACCGTTAGGGAAATACACCAATGCTACACTAGCTTACCCGTTGTCGCACCACGAGTCAATTCTGCAATGACAGCTCTCAACTGTAGGCCTTAGATTAATTTTTAGAAATGTGTATTGGGAATTCAATATTAATTTAGGTAGCGTCATATTTCACTTTTAATCCCAAATTAAATATTCCCCCGTTTGAATACTTTTGAAATTAAATCTTTTTAGGGACACCTTCGGTGTCTAAGCTTTAAGTCTTTTTTCTTAAATTTGGTGAAAGCTGTTGGGTAAAATTCCACTAAACCGTTGCCTAAAGGAATCGCTTCATGTTTTAAATATATAGGTGGTGATATTTTAGTTAAATATTATATTAATAAAGGGCTAATAGTAACTAATTGACAGCAAGGAAGGCAGGACAAGTACATTTTCAATTTAAACTAGGATTAAAAATGAGAAAGGTAGAGATTTATTTAACAAGAATTACATAGTGAAAATAGTTCACTAAGTCTTATAAATGAGTTTGCTTGGGCATATGCATGGTCCCAAGCCTTTATATTTTCCAAACAAAACTCTTGACTGTTTGTGGTACTGATATATTTTTATTTTTAGCACAGCGTCTTACTACCCGTTCGGGTTATACGCCTTAAGTACTAATTATTCTAATGGGTTAGGAGTTGGGAAGGTTTAATTAGAGGAAGTGAACCCGCATTAGCGTGGAGGGAGAGTGGAAAACAATTGAGGAAAAGCCACCCCCAGTTCACCTGACCGAGATTCGAACCTCGATCGCCCCGTCCTCAGCAGTCGAGCTCAACACGACAAGCGCGTTAGCCAACTACGCCACCGAGGCGGGTAGAATCAAGTTCAAGTGATGAGCTCTAAACCAATAACACGATTTCTGCCTCATTAGCGCGAGCTCTTCCGTTTAAGGTCAACTCATCTCTAAGAGAATTATTATTATTATTATTAGCACCGCGTCTTACTACCCGTTCGGGTTATACGCACTTAACGCTAATGTGTAATGGTAGGGTGATTGTGAGATGAAAAGAAGGACCTACAGCTTAACGTGGAATACGAACCACGGTGGAGGCCTGGCATTCCTCACATTCACAAGATGTCTTGTCAGAGGTTAAGGAGGGGTTTGGTAATCAGATAAATCTTTGCCGGGACCGAGGATTGAACCCCGGCCACCAGCACAGAAGTCTGACACCTTACCCCTAGACCACCAGGTCACCTACCTCTAAGAGAACTTTAGTGGAACAGATCACGCTGATAAGGCGGAAATCTTGGGATTGGCTTAGAGCTCGTCACTTGACTACTTTTCTGTTTTGCGCTAGTTTTTCGGCGAAAGTGTGGACCCGGAGTA
Source organism: Timema poppense (assembly GCA_902141375.1). Lineage (NCBI taxonomy): Eukaryota > Metazoa > Arthropoda > Insecta > Phasmatodea > Timematidae > Timema > Timema poppense. The sequence continues at coordinate 161,853 of CABFOV010000532.1, forward strand.
CCTCGTCCTCTGCGCTTGAGATATTTGGCATGAGAGACCCAATCAAATCTCAAAACCTACCATCTCAGATCAATGCCCATGCACATTTGAAAGCGCATGCGCTGTAAAGCTAGAAGCAAGCATACAGCTTCGTTAGTTGTTGTGAGGAGATTTGAAATAACCTCTAAAAGGAAAACTTTTGTGTCGATGTATTGGGTTGTGCCACGACACAGCTTTATAATTTGAAAATACCCATCGTGACAGTGATTTAATCACTGAAAAATAAAATATGTTAATAAACAGCTTTAAGTTTTTGTTACAATGCATCATGGGGAAACATACAGCGTGTGAATTACTGCGATAGTCAAGCAGTTTATGCTATTTTTAAGTGAAAGTGTCAATCAAGTTTTACCCAAGGCAATCCATGATGTACTGACAAGTAGAATGGATTTCCACAACCTTGGTGATAAATTAGACTCCTTTGGACACCAGATTGTTTCTAAAACAGTGTCTAGGAGCGATAACCATTTCAAGACACAAATATAATAAACATGTTTAGAAACACTTTGAAATGTTATAATTTAGGTTTCGATACATAAGTTGGAAATATGAAAAAAAAAAGTGTTACCTCTTTCGTGTTTGGATATATCCAATTCATGTTGAACTTGATGTTGGAAGCCATTTCCACCCAGCAATTGATGATAACAGTATCACCTACTTCTACATGCATGTTCTGAATATTGTCCATCATGGGCTTACTGACTGACTCTGTGTAAGCTGAAAGAGACATAACATAATTACAGGCAAATTCTAACTTATTTTGTAGATATTTGAGCTTATTTGAGCAATATGCCTAAATTAATCAGGGGTGGTTTTAATTACGTTTCCCTAGCCAAATTTAACTCAAAAATATCCCTCAAAACAATAATTACGACACTTGGTTTTGAAATAAATTTACGATCAATATTGATAACTGTAAAAACCATTATTTTTAAGACGTTTGGGATTGAAATGACTAGATTACAAATCATTTGATATATGCTCATAAGGAATGGTAGTGAAAGTAAGGAATATTTATGATAATAATGTGAGTTGTGTAAAGACGGAAAGAGAGTGGACAGAGTGGCTCCAATTAAAAAATTGAGTCAAGCAGGGAAGAGCCCTTTCACCATTACTATTTGTATTGGTGATGAGAATGATAATGAATATAGTGGGAGGTAAACTGGGTGAAGAGAAAATGAAAGCAATGATGTTCGCAGATGACTTAATGGTATAGGAGGAAAATGAAGAGGAAATAGAGGAAGAGTTTCAGGAATAGAATGAGGAGGTGAAAAAGTGTGGAATGAAATTTAGTGTGCCGAAAAGGGAAGTTATGGTGATGACAAGACAGAGAACAAGGCCAAGAAAGAAGATAGAACTGGGTGGAGTATATTTGAAAGAAGCAAAGAGTGTTAAGTTTCTGGGCAGTGTGATTGAGGCCAAAGGTGGCAGCAGAGAAAATATAGTGAGACTAGGGAAGCATGGAGAGGTATTCTACAGGTGCGTAAGAGACATACTAGGGAAAAGAAAAGTTTCCTTAAAGAGTAAAGAAGTGCTGTATATAACATTATCCATACCCATAGATACGTATGAAGTGGAAACTTGGACTTTGGATAAAAGAGAAACAATGAAAATAGAGGCCATGGAAATGAAACTTTGAGGAGCATGCTAGCTGTCACAAGAATAGATAGAATTAGAAATGAAGATATAAGGACTAGAGTTGGGTTACAGGGGCTACATGAGATAGTAGAGGAAGCTAGGATGGGATGGTATGGGCACGTAATGATGATGGAAGGGGAGAGGATTCCAAGAAGATTGATGGATATGAAGTATGTAGGGAAGAGATTGCAAGGAAGATCAAGTAAAAGATGGGAGGAACAAATAGCAGCAAGTGTGCAAGTGAGAGAAAGAGGATGGAAGAGAGTGCAGGAGGAATAATGGTGGAAGGACAGACGGAGATTGAAGCATTTTACTAAACAGACTCGGCCACAAGCTGGAAACAGTTCATGATGATGATGATGATGATGATATGATCGTGAATTCTTTTTAGATCACCGAGCACGAGGGGAAAATATTAGGCTTTTTTTTTCGTTAAGTTCTTACCCCTATTATAGTGATATAGTTTACAAACATCACTAATAAATTTATAAATGATTTATTTATTATTTTTTGACTGTTGTTTACTGTCTACCCTTCGTTTACTTTGGTTTCACTACGTTACAACTTTAAAAAAATGTCATAGTGTGATAAGTAAAGGTAAGACCACTAAACTTCTAAGCGTAAACGAAGTGAACATATTTAAACATTAATAATATTATTAAAAATCTGAGTATTCACAAAAAAAAATTACACATAATATATAAAAATAAGTGTGATACCTACGTGATACATTTACTGAGAAAATGCTCGTGGAAGTTATATCACCCAGCTTGGCTACACATTCGTAATCACCGCCATTTTTTATGTCGACATGACGCAGCGTTATTCCGTCAGTTGGGTCGTACTCAATTGTCATATTCCCCTTTTCAAAACTGGAACTGTCCACCTTACAAGATGACAAGAAATAAAGTGGTTAGGTTACAGTTACATATGTAAATATATAAGGGTATATGAGCCAGTTTCATAGTCAAATTTAGTACGCCTCAAGTGCGGCGCTACACTAAGTTCATGACGACACCTACCTAAACCAGAATGGAATGGGCCAGTTTCCTATGCGAGAATGGCCCATTCCATTCGAGTTTAGGTAGGTGTCGTCTTGTATTTAGTGTAGCGCCGCACTTGAGGCGTACTAAATTTGACTATGAAACTGGCCCTATGTATATAACGCTTAGGTGGCCACATGGCTTAAAGCAGTGGTCTCAAACTCAGACTAGCTGAAGAGCCAGATTCACAAACTCGGGCAGTGTTGCCAACGACATATAATTGTTGTAGCTATATTAGTACCAGAAAGTCGCTAGATTGTCGCTAAACGAAAAAATAAAGTCATCAGATTTGTCGCCAAACAAAAAAATGCGTGCATTAATCTGAACTGAATGTAAGATAGATCAGTGGACTGAGGTGATCTCCCGATCCGAAACGACGTCATTGTGATTTTTGAATGGCAGATAAATAGTTTAGAGTTCTTCTGTAAACCGAATCAATGCATTTTTCATTCTTTCAGTATGGTAGTTTTAAAATCAAAATTCTACATCATTAAAATTTTAAACAATGAACATGAACTTGACATAAAACTAAGAAAAATCGACAGTCACCTTATTAGTCACTAAGCGGTAAAAATTAAAATTAGTCGTTTCAGAACCCTAAAAGTCGCCAGGTCTACAAAGTTGCTAAATTGGCAACACTGAATTCAGGGCGTGTTGAATATTCTAAGAAACATGTTTTATTAAATATAATTACGATATACTTTTTTTTTTGCAGCACGTCTTACTATCCGTCAGGACTATGCACATTTTAATCACGCTGATTGATGAGGAAGATATAATTAAGAGAAAATGTAGCCACATTTTATTTAAGAGGAAGATAGTTAGTTATCTGTAGATCCATCTGTAATTCGAACCCTGACCGCTCCGAAAGCAGTGAACTAAAGCATAATAATCTAATTATTAATCACCGTGACCACCGATTATAGTCCATACTAGCTATTTGATGCTATGGATTTAAAATGATTAATGTGTAGGGCCTATCTATATTTAAAATATCTAAAAACGAATATTTTCTCAGATGTTTATGTGCGTTAGCAAAATACTCGAAGAAGTATTTGTTAAATTATGTATATAAAAATTTGTACAGTTAAGTATTCAAACTGATAAAAAAAAAATTGAAATGGTTTTGTGTGTTTTTTGCTAGTAAAACAATTTCTTCACACTAAAATTAAACTATTATGCTTTGTCACTACAGCCCAGATGATAATAAAAAAAGTACTGAAAACAAGTGGGCTGGTCAAATATGTCTCGTGACTACCGATGGTTGAGAGATCGGGGTTTAAATCCTGGTTGGGTGTACTGAGTGTGTTTATTTCCTAAGTCGTTTTCCATTCTACATCCCTCTAAGTTCAACCTTCTTTATACCTAACACTCTAGCGTAATTAGGTCATTAGCGTACTACCCGAAAGGTTAGTAAGAAGTAGTGCTAAATATAAATAAATCTACATATTAGATTGCGTTAACTCTGAAGGATAGAAGGAAATCCTTGCGTTCTGAAATATTACAATATATAATAATAAATAAACTAAGTTAAACCTTTTACCTTAGAAAGTAAACATACTTACTCATTCTATGGCATTAGTAACCCGTAAGTTCATTGTTGTACTTACAAAAGTGCACCACCTAAACCTATCTCAAGCTAGTTCTATCCAGTCCACCTCATTACACCCTATCTCTATCTTGTGCTAGTTTTTTTAATCCCCCTCATTACACCATATTCCTATCTTGAGCTAGTATTTTTTTCAATCCACCTCATTACACCATATCCCTATCTCAAGCTAGTTCTATCCAATCCATCTCATTACTCCCTATCACTATCTTGAGCTAGTTAAATCCAATCTTCCTCATTACACCATATTCCCATCTTGAGCTAGTTCTATCAATCCATCTCATTACACCATATCCCTATCGTGAGCTAGTTAAATCTAATCTTCCTCACTACATCCTATCTCTTTCAGGTTCATACTAATGTTATCCTCCCATCTGGTATAGGTCTTTCCAATGGTCTCTTCCCATTGGGTTTACCAGTCACTACCCTGAACATGGCTCTTGATTCTTACATTCGCGTTTCAGTCCATCCCACTGTAATCTGTGAGATTTTAATATCCTAAATATGGCTTGTGATGTGCACAGGTTATATAACTCATCAATATATAGGTAAAAACAACAACAAAAACAAATATATTCCAAAACAACTAAGTTTAATCGACAAATAGTCGTAGCTTTTAAAACTATCTGTCAGATTATTTTCTTATTTCGGCTTACAATTTCAATAAAAAAAAGTGTCTTTACATAATTAAAATGGTGATTAATTTTATGAATGAATGTATAAAATAATAACTAAGCAAACTAATAGGAAAAAGGCCTCTTAGTTTGACTCGTTCAGCTATTTATTTATAATATTTACCTAAATATTTAACATACAACACACAATCATTATTATTATTAGCACCGCGTCTTACTACCCGTTCAGGTTATACGCACTTACGCTAATGTGTAATTGTAGGGTGATTGTGAGATGAAATGGAGGACCTACAGTTTAACGTCGAATCCGAACCACTGTGGAGGCCTGGCATTCCCCACATTCACAAGATGTCTTGTCAGAGGTGAAGGAAGGGTTTGGTAATCAGATAAATCTTTGCCGGGACCGAGGATTGAACCCCGGCCGCCAGCATAGAAGTCTGACACCTTACCCCTAGACCGCCAGGTCACCCAACACACAATAGATGTGTGGGTTAGTTTATTAAAACTTATCTACCAAAATTTATATAGATACAAGGATTCTAATGTATATAATTATTTGTATTATCTCATCATTAACATAGGATATACGTCATTAAGGGAATTTTAAATCGAATCTATTCGAAAAATGTTTGAATCTATTGGAAGGGTAGCGCCTTAGACCATGAGGCCACCAAAGCGGATGCACAGGAAAAGTTGCTTCTGATTTTTGTGCTGAAGAAACATATTTTCGAACTTTTTTTTTTTATTAAAATCTTTACTATCTTATGCCCAATAACTCCAATCCTCAAAACGATTTTTGATAGACTAGGTTAGTCCCCTCCTGGATCCACCCCTGGTACAACAATGATTTATCTCTCTAATTTTAGACTCAATTGTCAATAACTACTCTTATAATGGTAAAAATTTATAAAAGAGAAATTTAATGGCAATGCGATAACAATAAGATGTGCATCCCGTAATAAAATGCCAAAAATGTTAACCGAAAGTCAAAATTTGTATACGAAGTGTTGACCCTTGGGGACCCAACATCGATATTTTTTATTGGTCCAAATATTAAAATGCAGACATTAATTCTTTAAAAAATAAAATTATAAAATTTAAAACCATGAGTCAAAACATGTTTTACGTATGCTCAGCGCAATTTATTCTTGGGCTCGCTAGTGTATATTATATTAAAAATTTTGAATCAATATCTCAATTTTTAAACAATAGATCGAGAAAGTCCTTGTTTAGTTCCATACCATTTATTTGTTGTTAATATTTTAAAAACCGGATGGCTGTAGAAATCATTTAGAGAAATATTCGCTTGGATATTTTTTTTAAATTAAATGCTTCTGGAAGCTATTTTGAGTGATTCTTTTTTGGAAAATCTTTGAAAAGGAATGCCTCTGTAATTCATTTGTAGTTTGATACAATACCATCTTTAAGCTTAATTTTTAAAACTTCTGAAAATTTTGGGGGGTAGAGTTTGGGGGAGTTGTACCCCATATACTCGTCTTCCTTCGCCCATGCCTATCAATGTTTTCTAGATATTATATAACTTATTATGTAATTTTCACTCACCAGTTCACCTTCTTTATATAGTTCTATCTGTATATCCGGAGAGGATGGGCGGCAAGGAATCAACACATAGCCATGTTGCTGCACACTCAGAAACGGAAGCATCATTGAGTCTAACACTATTAAATTATCCTCATCTGTAAAAAGTATAAATAATATGCAATAATCATAATTCATTCCATGCCAGATGATGCATGAAACAGATATTTGAAATGTAACAAGTGATTGAGAATTGTATGACATTAAGGAAGAAAGTTTATTGTGCATTCGTTGATATGGAAAAAACGTACGATAGTAGTATGTTATGGAATGTTCTGATATTATTATTATTATTATTATTATTAGCACTGCATCTTACTACCCGTTCGGGTTATACGCATTTACGCTAGTGTGTAATGGTAGGGTGATTGTGAGATGAAATGGAGGACCTACAGTTTAACGTGGAATCCGAACCACGGTGGAGGCCTGGCATTCCTCACATTCACAATATGTCTTGTCAGAGTGGAAGGGAGGGTTTGGTAATCAGAATGTTCTGATAGATTATGGTATGGATGAATGGCTAGTTAATCCAATTATGGTGGTGTATGATGTAAATAAAGTGTGGGTTACGGTGGAGGGAACTTTTAGCTAATGGTTTGACATTAAACAGGGGGTTAGATAAGGCTCTGTTACTATCTCCTTGGTAAATATTAAATATTGCACCCCTGGACTACATCATTCTTTGCCCAGTAGTGGAAAGATTAACCCGTACTAATGTGCCACTGCCCAGGGGACGCCCGAATGTAGTATAATTACTAATCGTAGGTACATCCTTTCCGTGGAGGCTTTTTTCATGTCCCGATGATATGAGATGATAATAATAGTGAGTATGATGGTGGGTCTCTTAAAATGACAATATATATATATATATATATATAAACGATTTTATATTGTTTCCTAAAAGTATATTTCTTGTGTATCGTGATTACTTATAATACTATTTAGTTATTACATAAAACTTGGGTCAAAATTAAACGAATCAGTAGAACTATATGTGTGAAGTTAAACATGTCACAACTAATTCAAATAGTTTGAAAATAAATTTGTGTACTATAATTTTTAGATTTCATCAACTTTAATTTTAGTTTGACTGTACAGCTACATACTAGGCTAATATTTATTTTCCAGAAAAAGCCTATCTCAACCTTACCATCAATTTGAAAATACGTTGAGCAAATCAATTTTTTTTACAGAAAATAGATTAATTTGTTAAAAACCTTTGATTAAGTTATAATCATCATCTTTAAGACCAACTTCACTGGGTTTTTTTAATTAATATATTTTTACTCTAGAATCTAGGAAATATTTTGTTATGCACCTATAAGCTCTGTAGTAAACTTTAGATCTATTTTTTTCCATAAATACCATTTATATTTTAAAATTGATGAACTGATGACATACCTTTCACATACACATATATGTTGGCAGCACTGGAGGGATGAGGTTGACTGGTGTCATTTCTCTGACAGTAATAACGCGCCGTGTACAAGTAGTTCGCTCCTCGCACAGAGAGATGAGAAGTATACTTGAAACCGTCATAGTTATAGACAATCGTGGGTATTTCATCAACCACTAACACTCCTGATTCGTCATAAAGCTGAAAATATATAATTTTAAGCAACGCTTGATTATTATATCTAATATTTATGGGAGTCCATGCTCAAAACGTATCAAGATACTCGTAGCCAATTTTCTAACTGTCCACCTTAGAAAACGATAACGTTGTAGTTATATATATATATATATATATATATAACACATATATATAAAACTACATATGT
>CABFOV010000532.1:170787-184394 GCA_902141375.1 Timema poppense
TATATATATATATATATATATAAAACTACAGGTAACTAAAGGCAGATACTACGTACAAGCCTTTTGAAAAAATAAATATATGACTTAAATATATATTAAATTTATTGCATTTTATATATATATATATATATATATATATATATAACGTTGTAGTTATATATATATAATGCAATAAATTTAATATATATTTAAGTCTTATATTTATTTTTTCTATAGGTTTGTACGTAGTATCTGCCTTTAATTATATTAATCGGATGAGTATGAGGAGAGTATATCTTAGGAATTGTACTCGCATTATTTGTTTAAGTCAAGAGAGGGAATGGGAAATCATTTAGGTAAAAATACACGCGACTGAGATTCAATCCCCAAACTCCCTGTCCCCGCAAAACCAAACTAGATGAGCTTACGTTTAGATCACATACTCATCGATATACTTGGTACGAGACCGTATAAATTCAGGAGAAGAAAAACAGCGAGCGTATTGGGGAGGAAAAAAACCCATTTGTTATACCATCCAAAATCACACTCGCAGAAGTGACCATGTTTTAGACTCGCATTGCACTTGACTTCGGTCAACTGATGTTTCGGGGTCCAAGTCTCTTATGGTTGTGCTGGAATTGAACTTCCACAAGTTTATTCTTCACCGTGAATTTTGAATAAAACTAACGCTTGCACACTTAATGGTAGCTGAACCGGAAAAGATCAATAGATCACGTGTTAAGAACACCACCATGTCACCAGACAGACACCTTATATGATTCAGACTTTTCAAGGTGGAAACCCAATGTCGTGTAGTGTCCGGCAGCCGGTATCTGAGGAAATAACACCTCTTTCAACGTCCCTCTAACCCATCATGGTTTTGCCCTTCGAGCGTAGCCACGCACATCGACGCGCGCAGTGAGCAGTCTAGGGACTGATTACCCCGTGCCTGCCATCGAACCCTGTCATCATTAGACAACTAGGAAAAAATCAATTATTTACCACTGATCTAACCGGCATTCATCCCGATTCACCGGTGCATGTGATATCAATGATAGATCATATTGGCCGATTATTTCCACACGTCCATTATAGACTGCCTTAAAAGTACCAAATATCTCAGTTTTAGAGCATTGGCACGTTAGGCTAAGGGTCCCAGTTTTTATTTCTGTGTCCAGGTGTCATTTTTTAAATGTACGAACTGTGATTTTGCCAACTAACTCTTATTCAAACTTATGCGAGCACAATGTCCCTAGACTACCATCCTAATCCCTTCCCCCTTAGCTGAGCTTTTCTCAAACTTTACCCAGCTGCGAACAACTTTTGGAACCATTGCCAAACAAGCGTAAATCTTCCAGACTTTCATAAAAAAAAAAGGAAACAAATGCCAGCTGTAAATTATTAAGAGTCATTCCAAATATTACTAAAGCTCAAGTAGTAAGCTAAGCAAAGCCGTGACAAAGAGAAAGAAAGGCTTTTAAAAGTTAAATAATAATAAAAATTACCAAAATAGAAAGATTGGATCCAATAATTTCTCGAATCCGAATCTTAAATTTTCTTTTGAATCCTCGAATCAAAATTCGAATCCTTTAATCTTTATAAATGTACAATTTTTATTTAAAGTGAAAATATTTAAAATTCTTTATAAAAAAAGTTGCTCAAGGCCACTGACAAATGCTTTTTTGTTTGTAACGTCTATTATGGCATCAAAAACCAATAGAATACTTTTTTTTGTAAATTTAATAGGCCTATATTAATACAATTTTGTCATTTTGTGTGCGATTATTTTATCCTCCATTATACACAGGACTATATAATTCCTTTTACCAATTGCTTTAAATTATTATTTTAATCTTCATAATTTTGAATTCTAGATGCTTTTTAGAGATTTGTTATAATTCTTGAATCTCTCGAACACCTTAGTATTAAAGTGATTAGAGGATTCTAGCGTCCCATCTCTGTTTATCACTAAAACTCAATGGTTAGTCAAGTCACCCTGGTATCTTTCGCGTACCACATCTTGGGAAAAACCTATTTAGATTCAGCCTAAATTAATTCAGTCTAATTTTTTTTTTTAACCATCCCTAACGTACTCACCTGTGGGTACGACCAATGGATGGGCTCTGTAGCGCTGCACAACAGTTCAATCTTTTCTCCGGTCTGTATAACTGTCTGGTTTACGTTTGGTGTTATGACCGGATACCCGTCCGATGACACTGCCCATGCTGGAATATATTATAAACAATTCACTTGAATTTATAAATAAATATCGTGATACTCCACGGAGAGTTTTTGGAATGTGAGAATAAGGGAACACGTGTTAGGGGCAGTATTCTTGTGTTTTTTTTATATCAACCCTTTTATTTTCATCCAAAGAAATAAAATTATTCTCCTGTATAAATATAAAGTTTAGTTTTCTTCAAATGGTGATATCAACAGTTCTTGAATATCTCTAAAGAGTGTCCAGGAATTTAATGATAACTTTTTAGATTCATTTAAAAAATTTGTCATCAATGTTAATATATTCACAAAAAAAACCTCTGTTATCCGAAATAAAGGGGGTGGAGCCGATTTAATAAAGTTTGTAAATTTGAGTTGTGGTGATAAAAATAAAAATTCATTAGGTTTTATGATAGTTACGTTTATTGAAAATAATGTTCAACGTTCTATTTTCAAGTATAGTTGTCACTTAGCACGTCAAATCTAGTTGGCTTAAATAATTAGAAGTATATATGGATTAATCTATGCCTGCGTGAATCAAATATTTTATATTTTGGATCGATTCAAAATCTATTATTATTAATTATTATAATGCTTTGAAAAAATTTCGTCTGACACCTTAGATCAGTCGTTAGCGATTATATCTTCTAAGCTAAGAGTCCTGGGTTCGATTTAGTGAGATGTGGGTTTCCCCTTTCACAGTGTTAAATAAACTGCCGGGGGCTGGACTTTGTGTCTGGTATAGATATATTTAAGTTAGTTTATAAGTCGTATGCTGATATGATCAATCAGTTTTAAAAGTGTGCGCTAAATTTATAAATAAATTTAAAAATTAGATTGAAAATATTTCTATTCAAATCCGAATAAAATATATCACAATGCAAATGTTATGAATCAAATATCGAGCTAGATTTTTTTAAATAAAGACCAATGCCATAAAATCGAGTTTTTATCTCTTATACGTTAAAATTAAATTTAAATATTGGCCACATAATTTATATTGATTATTATAGTAGGCTAAATTTGTGTATTAGATGTATTTAAAAGGTTGATGTTTAGATTTAAATTTCGAAGTTCTGTGTATCGAATCCGAATCGGAAATAAAACTTATTTGATTTTTTTAAAATTGTGTAGCCAAATTCGAATATTTCTAACACTAGCCTTTTATTCACATTTGAAACATTGAAGCTCCATTTATTTAATAACTATTACTTACTATGAGCATTAATTAACACTTTACAATGTAATTATACCACACCGATGGTCAGGGATTATCAGGAGGGTCATAATTGACTTGATTAGGTAATGAACAGAAGGCCGAGGTTTGAATCTTGATCGAGTATAGTGGAACTAGTTTCCAACATGTGATTCATCTCTGTGGTTTTTTTAATCTCTTCTCACACTAAATACTCTCCAATAATTAAGAACTTGACTTGATTTAATATTTTAAGTAACTGATAAAATAAATTATATAGACCTGTATAGTTGAAAGAGTAAAAAGGAAGAGGAAAATTGTATTAATATAATTAATTTACCGAAAAAAGGGTTGTATTTGAGGTTCATGACGTAATAATAATAATAATAGCACTGCTTCTCACTAACCGTTTGGGTTATACGCTTAAGTATTAAATACTCTAATGAGCTAGGAATTGGGAATATTGAATTTAGAGGAAGTGAACCCACATTTGTGTGGATGGAGAGTGTAAAACCATTTAGAAAAGACCACCCCCAATTCAGCCGAATGAGATGCAAACCTCGATCTCCCCGTCCTCGGCAGTTTGGCTCAACACGAACCAGCGCGTTAGCCAACTACGTCACCGAGGCGGGTTCATGAAGTAATAGACATGTCCAGCACAATATCATTTTTCAGTGACACCAAGCCTTAAACAACTGTTTTTAAATTCAATGTTAAACATTTTCCCTTTAACAAAAATAGTATTATTATTATTATTATTATTATTATTAGCACCACGTCTTACTACCCGTTCGGGTTATACGCACTTACGCTAATGTGTAATGGTAGGGTGATTGTGAGATGAAATGGATGACCTACAGTTTAACGTGGAATCCGAACCACGGTGGAGGCCTGGCATTCCCCACATTCACAAGATGCCTTGTCAGAGGTGAAGGAAGGGTTTGGTAATCAACAAAAATAGTACATTTTTAAATATTCTAATTTGGATTCGAGATTCNGAATCCGAACCACGGTGGAGGCCTGGCATTCCCCACATTCACAAGATGCCTTGTCAGAGGTGAAGGAAGGGTTTGGTAATCAACAAAAATAGTACATTTTTAAATATTCTAATTTGGATTCGAGATTCGAAAGAAAATATGATCATAGGCGTTGTATGAGTATGTAGAAACGGAAGCGGGGAGGGTTGAGAGACTGTAAATAGGTAGCCAATGGTCAAATCATTTTGGTGAGGGGAGGTAGTTATCTGGTCCATAAAGAGATGTGAGAGGGAAATGCATTTATTTATTTTTTGCATCATGGCTTACTTTTTCCACCCCTAACCGACTGACGGTACATTTCAGCCCGCCAGGGCACCATATTATGTCATTTTGACATTATGTTACATGTCCAATGTCGTATCTGTTCTTGAGAGCCCTTCGGGGTTGGTGTCAACTGTTTGTTCCTTTATGTTTCTCGTGTATTATTCATGTTTATTGTTAGATGTTTAAACATTAAATAAAACCTTACAAACAAACACGAATTACTTCCCATCCAGGCTTTTCACATTTTATAACACCAATAGGGCTGGTATGAGTAAGGTCATATTTATAGGAAATATACCCAAATTTGCGTGGAAGGGGAGTGTAAACACCATTTCTTAAAATACTATCCTCAATAAACCCTACCAGGACTCGAACTAATATCCTTATCATCGTCAGTCCAGTCATTTAATTGTAGGTATTTGTTGTAAGGTTATTACGTGTACGTACAATCTTTACACAGAAATGGAGAGTCGTCGATTTACTAGGTGTCTTATCAAAAGATAAATAAAGCACCGAAACATAGTTTGTTATTTCGCCGAAAGGACTAGTTGAGCCTTGAATTTCTATTGAACGCAACCGGAGTTGTGTCCCAGTGCATGAGGACGTAAGACTGAGGCGTAGCATACTTCCTTCCGGACAACTACGTCATAAGACGCCACCAACAACATCCTGCGTCAAGGGATTTCTTCGAAAACGATTCGTTCATGAACTGCGCAATCGTGTTAAAAAAAACTGTATTAATATTTTTTTTGTTAAAAGCAGGGGACTATTTAGAAAGTACACTCAGGTTACAAAGAAAGGGAGAATTCTTACCTTAATGGATTACAATACGACCCTATCCTATAAGCTACACCATAGTCACGAGGGTATTTCATTTACCTTGCAGGGTTCAACTATAGGCTCTTTAGCTTATAAGATACGATCATAGTGTAAGGCGTTAGGATACTGATGTAGGGAACACGATAAAAAGCCAGTGTTTTTGCAGTTTTTATAACAAAACACTTTTTTTGAGCCAAAATAAATAAAATGTTAATTCATTACAAACAAATAGTTTAATTTTCTTCACATGGTCATATCAACAGTTGTTGAATATATGTCTTGAACATAACGGCATTAGAGGAGAAACTTTTTAAATTAAGAGAAAAAGATGTAATTAAATTACAGCACACCTTTGACAGATATTCAAGAACTGTTGATATCACCATGTGATTAAAATTAAACTCTTTTTGTACTGAAGCAATATTTGATTTCTTCGAACCAAAATAAGGGTTATTTTTTTCTAAACGCTGCCAAAAAAAAATCTACATTTTCTCACGTTCTTTACATCCCTACCTTAAGACAAGACTGCCATATTTCAAGGTAAATGAAGTGTACACACAGTACATATGTTCAAATATAAAGAAGCTTATCGTCTGGTGCTTTATGTTTGAAAATTGTGTCCTAGGTATGGATTTGAGCCAATGCTCTTTCTACGAACTTATGTACCAAGTTTGGGCCTCCTAATTTTTATTTTTATCCGTAATACACTCAACAGACTAAATTTGCAGCAAGGCCTAAGTTTCCAGCAATATTTAATGTTGGGGTAAGGTGTCGGACTTCTGTGATAGAGATCTGGGGTTCAATCCTCGGTACCAGCCATGATTTATCTGATTGCCAAACCCTTCCTTCACCTCTGACAAGACTTGTATTAATCACAACTTGTGAATGTGTGGGAATGCCAGGCCTCCACCGCTGTTCGGATCCCACGTTAAACTGTGTTGGGGGTTTCCGGTGATACTTCTAATCCCAGCACTATCTGATGTTTTTTTTTTCAAGTTGTGAGAAATAATATGATAAAAGAATGATTTGGAACTCTATTCAAATTCGTCACTAGGCGCTAAATACTAAACTTGCATTGAATCTGCTGTTAAATCTATTTTGATGATCGTGAAAAATAGATTATCTTTCCAACTCTATAAAAATAATAATAAGGATAAGGATAATAATAGTAACAATAATAAATGTTTAGAACTTGATCAGTCAATTTCCCTGGTTTTGAAGAGGAGTCCTAAGTTTTTTTAATCTTCTCTCAGCTTCCCACCGCTTTAATTTCCATCTTCCTCTCCAAAACATATTATCTCCTTTCACTGTGCACAAGTAAGATAGTGTGAGCTCAAGTTGTTTGTTGCTGTGAACGCTACACTGGCCACCCCTCCCCGCAGGACAACCAACATCCTGCAGGCACAGATAGCACCAGCAAAGTCCGTCTACTAAAAAGATCAAACCAAGCCAACTTTTAGGGTAAGTTTCATAGTCAGACCTAGTACACCTCAAATACGGGGCTATAATAAATATAAGACGATACCTACCTAGGCCAGAATGTAATGGAGGAGGGAAGACGCCTTGTCGACAACTTCCTGAATGCTGCGAACGAGGTGTAAAGTTAACAGAGCAGGGATGTATTAATTTTTTGAGTTTTCAGATAAGGTTTTTCCATATTATGTTCATCTGCTCAAGTTTGGAAGAGTGCGCGGTGGACAGGCCGGGACTAAAAGGAAGTGGACTTCCGCAGTAGGGAGACATCGGATTATAAGTCCTTTATGTCGTGATGCGGGCTTGGGTACAAACGAATCACCATAGCACAAAGGGGTGGATTTATAAGAGTATGTGGAGGGCACTCCCCAACCCCCATCACCCAAAATAATTTTAGTTAGTACTAACAATGATAGTTTAAATGTTACAATCACTACTAGTTTTACTGTCACGTAATATCTCACTAACCAGTTAATTCACATATCAATCACTGTCAATAATAATTGATTTACATTTTTAACAAATAATTTTATTAACAAAACATAGCAAAAAAACATAAATAAATGATGTACAGTACTTGTATACGTTTTCGTTGACATTTTATAATTAATTTCTAAATTACTCTCAAATTTTGAAGGATTTTTTTCTGTCAGAATTTCTTGAGAAGGAACCTCCCTCGATCCGGTCCCGTGAGCGCGTTCCTCCCCCAACCCCATTATGAAAATTTTGGCTCCACCCCTGACATAGCAAGAACCTACCAAAATTAAAAAAACAAAATCGTGTACCTATCTGATGTCAGAATATTGCTGTATATTATCGTATGAATACATTAAATTATATAGTAACTTTTCGGAATATCAACAAGGGGGTTTCCTGTATTAATCCTACAAAAGGCGTATGTTTTCATTGTATTTTGTCAATTTTCCCACTTCTGTTGACCTTATAGTTTAGTATTTTATTTGATTGCTATGATTAAAAATAGTACATTTTGAATGTTTTATACTTGGTGGGCTTTCAGCTTCGCCAGCATTTAGATGTTAGAGCTTTCAATAACGAAAAGAAAGAAATAACGGACTATCGGGGTGGCAAACTGTTTTTTTTTATATATATGTATATATATATGTTTATATTTAAACATATATGTTTTATATATATATTACATATGCATAAACATAACTTTTTTAGCATCGTGTCTTACTACCTGCATAGGTTATACACACATATGATAATTACTCTAATGGAATAGAGATGAGGAAGGAAGCATTTTAGAGGTAGGCCTAATCTACCCGCATTTACATGGAAGGAGAGAAGGATACCCTTTAGGGGAAAAAACACATTCAGTAGACTCAACCAGGATTCAAACCTTGATATCCCCGTCATCAGCAAGCCAGTCTAACACGAGAGTTGTGACTTAGAACATTCGGCCACTGAAGAGGGTTTTAATTTTGTTAAACTTTATCAGCTAAAATGGTATGTCCTTAGGATAAAACATTATAAAAGTTCTGTATCAGTCCGAGCTGATCTGTATAGTAATGCTTATTTGTAAGGTTGAAATGTTAAGTGTTGTTTGTTTAAAAATATATGTCTTAGTAGTAGTTACATCTCTTTTTTACAATGAAAGCCAATTTACTCTCTGATGAGGATTCCTGCAAACTTCTAGTTAAGATAACGTTGTTATATTGCAAAGGAGGGTATTTCCTTCCTGAATCATGCGTTTACGAAATACTCTCTATAAGTCATTCTACTTAAACCACTGTTCAAAAATTCTTCATGACAGAGGTCACGAAACTCATTGAATATTATTATGGTAGCTACCTCCAGAATTTCAAATTTTTTCGCGTTACCTTTCTTGTCTACAGTTGCATTTGCGTTGCACACTAAACACACACACACTTTTCCCCTTAACTTTAGTGAAGATATATACATCTCTTCACATTTCGAATGAAATAGTTTTTTTAAATTTTATCTCATTATAACTCGATTACAATAAAAAAAACACTATTACAAGGATGTAGACATCTAGTTTGTTCAGGCATTGGGATAAGGGAGGGGGAGGGAGACCATTATAATTTTTTGCTGTATAATTCTGTAGTCAATAAACGTTACTTTACGTATCTATGAACCCCTCCTAAGGTCCATCAAAGTCTAGGGGGAACGAGTGGGGTGTTCAGGACAAACCCAAGCCCCGTCTTGCTATGCCCTTGCACTCCTACGTGAAAAGAATGTATTTACTATTATTATTATTATTATTATTATTATTATTATTATTATTATTACTATTATTATTATTATTACCACCTATTAATACTGGTTCAGGTTATAATTATTTACTGTAATTATTCTAATGGGGTAGTGATAAGGAAGGAAGTATGTTAGATGTAATATATCCGCATTTGCGTGGAAGGAGAGTAGGAAATCATTTAGGGAAAACCACTCTCAGTAGACCCGGTCGAGATTCAAATCCCTATTTCCCCATCTTCAGCAGGCCAGATACAAAATACAAATATTTATTGTTTAGTATTTTAGCATTATCGTTATAAAATTTACAGCTTGAGATCACTCACATACCTTGGCGTATGTATATTAATGTAGCTTTAATACAGTTCAATTTTCAAGGAATGAACCTTATTTGTTAGTTATAAAAGTTACTAGATCTACTTTTAAGTATTCATAAGTCAAGTCATGGTCAATATCTATAAAATAACACAAATAATAAAGTAAAATGTTGACCACAACAAATCAATGAATATCAACACACAAGCCTCAAAGGATTGTAGCTACGGTAATGTTCGTATAGAGGGAACCACAATTCACTTAATTTAAATTAATTGAAAATGACATCAGAACATGGGACCGGATCCGATCCCCGTGTCTCAGTTTTTTTTTGTTTATTTATACCCAAATCCTATCACGGTATAAAGACTATTCCCCCCTCCAACCCAACCCCTCTTATCCCACATACAAACCAACCATTAATTATTGTATTATTTTATCGGTTAGCCTACCTGAGATGAGACACGAACTAAGGACGAAATACACGAGTAGCGACGTCATGTGTCAATTGTATGTCACGCACCGTTTAACGCATTATCAGATTCATGTCTTCACTCTTTCAACTCTCCGCGGGAACTGAAGAGTGAAGACATAATCAACCAGCGACAGTTGAAGCGCGAGATAAGATACTACTATATGTGTTGGAGCTAGTTTCCTTTCATCTATACAACGCACTCTTTCATTTCAATACTAGCTAGTATCAACTAAATAGCTCAGTTGAAGTGGCTCGCGAAATGAAAAGACTGGTTAGATAGAGCACGTGGTACCCTTCACTTAACGTTCACGAAACGTGAAAGTTGTCTGTTAACCATTTCAATAGCCGAATGGTACAAGCCGCAAGTTTTCTCGACCTTTTTCACTTCACGGCAAACTTAGATGAAGACAAGGCAGGATACAGCTACCTAGACTTAGCTTCTAATTATTCACTTCGACATTAGTTGGCGCTAAGTCTAAGCCCTAGATTCTAATAAGTAGACTCTATACTTTTTTTTTCACTGTACAAGTGTATAGGGGCTGTAATAAAATACAACTTTTCTATTAAATTTAGATTAAAATTAAAACGATTAGTTAATTCTCTCCTAAGATGCACAATTGACACATAAAACCCCCCTTTTTACTTTTTCGCTAGCTTACAGGTAGAGAAATTATTGCGATCGTCAAAAATATCGAAATCGAGATTTTGATGAATCTCGACGTTTCATGACCCCCCGAATCCAAAAAAGTTATTTTTGAATTTCCGTCTGTTTGTCTGTCTGTATCTCCAACTAGAGCCTAAACTATTTTACCGATCAGGCTAAAACTGGGTATCTAGAGTTTTTATAGGGTTGCCCCGGAATTGGAATTGGATATCTAACCCTAAAATTAAGGGTAGTTTACTGAAGGACAAAAAGATTAAAAAAATGGATTTCCTCAAAATCGGCTCTAACGATTTTGATTAAATTTCATTTAAAACATTTATAAATATTCCGAACAAAATGGTTACTCTCAATATTTCGGCAAAATGACTTTAAGGGTTCCGGTCTGATGCGTAAATTCTTATTTTTTTATCATATCTTCGAAACTATTTGAGATATGAAATTATTTATCATGCAAATATGTAGGGCTATTTATAATACAAATCCTTTATTTGGGATATATTTTTATAAAACCAATAACGTTCAAGCTATACGCATATATATATGAACTTTTCTAACACTAAAGGTAAAGTTATTGCAACCATAAAAATAATTCTAACCAGAAATGTTGATGGATGTCGACGTCTAATAACCCCCAAACACTAAAAAGTATTTTTGCAATGATTTCTGTCTGTGTGTTTGCTTAACCCTAAAATTAAGAGTAGTTTAATAAAAAGCCAAACGAGAAAAATAGATTTTCTTAAAATATGCTTTAGTGATTTTGATCAAAATTCCCTTCTAGGTTGATTAAGATTAAAAATAAAATGGATATTTGAATTTTCCTATGAGAATAACTTTTAGGGTACTTTACAGAAAAGTAAATTTCCGTATCTCCTCAACAATTTGAGATAATAAATAATTTATCATTGCAAAATTGTAGTACTATTAAAATTAAAAAACTTTTATTTGAAATATATTTTTATAAAACCAATAGTTTCTGAGTTATTGGCAATATATTAAAACAATTTTGTGAGCTTTAGTCGTAAAGAGATACTAATTATTTATTATTGCAAAATTGTAGCACTATTAAAACTAAAAAACTTTTATTTGAAATATATTTTTATAAAACCAATAGTTTCTGAGTTATTGGAAATATATTAATACAATTTTATGAGCTTTAGTCGTAAAGAGATACTACTTAGGTTTTAACGCAATAATTATCTAACGCCAGAGAGTAATAAAAAATACAAGTAAGTTTTTCAAAAAATGTATGCTATTTTTCCTTTAACCTCTTAGGAGAAATGTTTGTACAATAATGATATATCTCCTTCATTTTAGACTCAAGTCAATCAATACATTTTTTATTGGTCAAAATTTATAAATTAGGAATTTAATAGCACTGCGATGTGCAACACCTAATAAAATTTTAACCGGAAGTTGAAATTTTAATGCAAAGTCTCCCTTGTGGACCCAATATCAATCTTTTTCATTGGTCAACACATACAAATGAGGACATTAATCCTTTAAAAACAAAATTATAAAATTTAAATCTGGGACTCAAAATTTTTTTTGCGTGGGTATAGTGCAATTTTTGCTTGAGTTTGCTAGTGTATTATTTCGTTTCACATATATTACGATTTTCGGGTAAATATCTCCATTTTTTAAATATAAAGCGAGAAAGTCCGTGCAGAGTTCCGTACCATTTATTTTTTTATCATTTTGCTTTGTGTTGTAATTTTAAATGATGTTCAAAATAATATGATGATGGTTTTTGGGATTTACTTGGATATTTGGTGGTCAGATGCCGCTTCATTTCGCTCAGAAGCATTGCTTCATTGCTCAGGTGTTCTTAACAAAAGATGCATATAGAAAGTGGTCGGTCACAATCTTCCGTCCAAGTGAAACAAAAAATTAAATAGCTATCGTTATGTTTCCGTATCACTTAAGGTGGATTAAAACTGTAACTAGTGGTAGATTCATCATGAGATAATTTGTTTAGTTAAAAACTTAGGAAATTTTGACTGCACACTCCCAAAATTTCGCAGTTGACCGGTTGGGAACCACTGGAACACCTCACTCTCGTGCTATTTAGATTGACCTGCGGATGATGGGCAGATTGGGTAGAGGTTTTCCTAAATGGTTTACTACTCTCTTTTCATGCAAATGCGAGTAGGTTACCTCTAAAATGCTTTCTTCCTCATCCCTAGATCCTTAGAGTAAATTATCATATATGCATACTACTTCATAGGTGATCATGTGATGAAAAAATCCTCTTGAGTTACATTAACGGCATCGTGATGGCTGCCATTTGAAAACATGAGGAAACCGTTTACGTTACATTAAGGTAACATTAAGTGAAGGTTACGTAAACGATAAATTTGTAGTGATCCCAGCTAAACTCCTATCAAAGAATTATATACTACTTTTATCCGTATCACCCGCCTCGGTGGCGTAGTTAGCTAGCGCGCTAGTTTCGTGTGGAGCTCTACTGTTGAGGACGGGGAGATCAATGTTCAAATATTGATCGGATGAACTGGGGTAGGATGGGAGGAGGGAGGGTTGTTTCCTAAATTGTTTTCCATTCTACCTCCACGCAAATGGGGGTTTATTTCATCTATATTCAACCTTCCTAACCCATTAGCGTAGTTAGTACTTAATCGTATAACTCGAGTGGGTAGTAAGACGTGGTGCTAAGTATATTTTATTTGTATCCGTGGTCGCATGGTGTAACGCGTCACACACTCGTTGGACTGGATTGATGGTTATGCGAGTTTTAGGGTTTTAATTCCAGTCAAATGTATTAACGGCGGTGGTTTACCCTAAAGGGCTTACCATTCCGAATTCGCGTAGCTAAGAATAACATATTTCCTCTAAATTCTACCTTCCTCATTTCTACAGTACAGCGAAGATGGGGAGATTGATTGGGCTTTAATAATATTGGACAGGATTGAG
>CABFOV010000533.1:0-17455 GCA_902141375.1 Timema poppense
TAGGTATTAACAAGCCAACTACCTTCTCTGAGGGTCGCTTCTGAAACTCAGAGCTGGTAGACAGGCAAACAAGGGAGAGTGCTAATTTTCGCTTCCCTTTCGAGCAAAATGATTTAAACTAAACAAAATAAATATTGAATATAATGTTTAATTTGTTTATTTATTTTGTTCAAAAAGACGCCCTCCAGCGCTGAGACAAGCATTGCTCCTATTAATGACAGATCGAGTGGCTGACCGACATATCGCGTCTGTTGTTTCTTCGCACGCTTAAGCTATGCTTATTTGTAATAATTATTTAAGGTCATTAACACGCACTTCATAAAATTTGGTTTGAGAGCACTCCATACAAAAAACATCTAATGGCACAAAGTAAGGTGAACGTGTAGGCCAAGCCACAGGTTCAGTACGATCGATCTATCTTACAAGAAAATGAATACTAAGTACCTGCCAAGGACCTCAGGTATAATGAGTAGGACAGCCATTCAGTTTAAACCAGGAGTTTACTCTCATATTCAAAGGAATGTCTTCTCGGCATTCAAGAGTGGTGGTAAAAAGTGGGGTCAATAAAATTGTTGTCTATTATCTATAGCCACATATTACACTGAAAACAATGTTCATGAATCACCAGAGGATTCACATGTGACCAAACATGATTATTCCTTTGATTGAGGATACCGTGTCTGGTAAATGTGGCTTTATCTGAACAACTTTGCGGAAAACGTGGGTGTTTATATATATATATAATAATTTAGCACCACGCCTTACTACACATTGGGGCTGTATGCTTATGTGCTAATATAGCTAATGGGCTAGGGATAGGGAAGGTTGAATTTAGAGAATGTTTACCCACATCTGTGTTGAGAGAAAGAGAGAGAATGGGAAACCATTTATGAAAATCACCCTCAGTACACCCGACAGAGATTGAGCCACGATCTCCCCTTCATCGGCAGTCAAGTCTATTGCAAGAGTTGCGCCTTTGAACATGCGGCAACCGAAGCGGGTGTATGGCTAATAGTTTTGTTTGAAAACCAATCACACAGTGTTTTACTACGTGACAAATTTTCCTACAATAAATAATGGACTCACTGAAGGTGGTATGGATAACGTCCATAGGTTGAGTGTGTCTTCCATATGATTGTGGGTGAAATTCCTATATCAGAACAAGATCTTCGAGTACTTGTTGATGGATTTTGGTCAAAATGCTGTAATATGGTTGTGGTTCGTCCTTAATTCTGCAGTTGGGCAAAAACTCTACCAGCTCAGGGCACAATATTAAATGACCCAGTTTATTTGGCATGAGTGAGCTGAGTGTTGCTGTCAGTGAAAACTCAAGCCTATTAATGACCTTCGTTCGATCTACGTAATAAAGATAATGTCCCGTGAATAACTCCTAAAGTAGTAAACAAAATATGTGTTTTTACTTAGTAAGTGAGAGTGGTACACAGTGAAACAGAGAAGCTTTAAAAACTATGTTTGTGTTTGTACCGCTAGATGTCAAGCTGTTCAGTGATGCTTTGTTACGAGTGTTCGCCAACCAAATTTCAAGCGTGGATGCAGTGTCATTTGGAAGTTACGAAAATAAATTTATTTTTCTGACCTGGAAGTTACTCATTTTACTCTGTTACAGATCATATATCTTGAGTCTAATTGTATGCAGTATTCGAGTTATAATATCATACATATGCTGCACTATTTATCCACTTAATACCAAGGATTTAACTCTAACAAAGCTGAAGGAAGAGGTGTGTAATAATTTATTTTCCAACAAATCGACGTGGTACACAGTGAGACATAAAATTCTGGTACACAGTGAAACAATGTCTCACTGTGTACCATTACTACAATATGTATTCCATAATGAAAAATATGCACTAAATGTTACTTTAATATACTTTTATGTCTTTGAGACATGGGCAACCACAGATAGGGAGCACTTGTCCCCCTTCCAAGGATTTGCATTTTTTTCAAGTTAATTAGTATTACGAATTTTCTCAATTTTTAATTTTATATATATTTCAATCAACTGTAATTTAATATTAATTAATTAGGTTTTTCCATTTACACTTATACAACATAGGGAAATTTAGATTTTAAAACAATGATATATAGTTATAGAAAAAAAACAAATATTTTCACATCTTAATACGAAGTCAAACCCCTCTAGAGTGAATCCGGATTTTAGCGGACCTCAGATATAACGAAGGAAAATATATGCATCTTCCACTTTCTTGTAAATATAATTTTAATTTGATATTGCGAACCCTGGATTTAGCGAACAGAAATTTCTGTCCCTTCAAGGTTCTTGGAGCAGAATTTGATTATATATGTTTTCCCCCCGCTCCCATGCTGTAAAATTTTATAGGGGTGCCCGTGCTTTAAAAATATATTTAATTTACATGTCATAATCATGGTAAAGCCTAGGAATGTGCCAAGAAAAATTGGAAAAATTGGAGAAGAACTAATGCTGCAGCAGTGGAATTAGTTCTTCAGGAAAAGTATTACATTTGGCAAGCATATACAAAAGATAATGTCCCCTTTCAAACGTTGTATGGATATGTCAAGAAAAAGAAAAAAAAATCCAGATGTTAATATACGAATGCAGCAACATTACAATTTCCGTCAGATATTTACTGAGGAACAAGAACATGATCTTGCAGAATACATTGAAACATGGAGTATAATGTGCTATGGATTTTCAACAACTTCTATTCGAAAACTGGCCATGAAATTTCA
This sequence comes from Timema poppense, assembly GCA_902141375.1. Taxonomy (NCBI): domain Eukaryota; kingdom Metazoa; phylum Arthropoda; class Insecta; order Phasmatodea; family Timematidae; genus Timema; species Timema poppense. Next base: position 2,734 of record CABFOV010000533.1, read on the forward strand.
CAGAAGAATAACATAAAATGTTCAGAGTCCTGGGAGGCTTCAAAGTCTGCAGGTGTAGAATTGTTGAGGTGTTTTCTAGATCGAATCAACAGTCTCTGCATAAGGAAATCAGAGGGGTGCAGTTTATCAAGACTGACGTCGTTCAATTCGTACAATGTAATCATATTTTTCGATCATCTTTTCAAAATGCTCAGCGAAAACCCTAAATTGCCTGATGCATTTTGTGTGTTCAACCTTGATGAAACCGGTCTGATCTCTGTGCAGAAACCCCAGATGATAATAGCAAATAAAGCTGTTACGCAGTTAAACCAATATACGAGTCGTGAGGGGAGTGAACTAGTGACAGTTTCAGCCATCGTGTATGCTGGACATTTCCACATACGGCTTTTGTCTTTCCAAGAAAAACTTAAAACCTACATGTTAAATGGAACACCACGGGTATCTTTGGATCTTTCGAACTGTACTGGGTGGATAACATCTGAGCTGTTCCAACTAGTTATGAAACATTTCATAAAGCATTCACACAACACAAAGTAGACACACTCACTTTTAACATATGACAATCATGAGAGTTGCATGTCCATCGATGTTATTGATATGGCAGAGGAGGCAGGCATTACTGCTCTCAACTTACCAGGTTTCTGAATGTGTCAGTGAAGAACACACAAATGTAATGACTCTCAGCAACATCATGGCAGTCTTCACTAAAAGTGGCATCTATCCTCTCAATAGAGACGCAGTTCAAGATTGTGACTAACTCATGTCAGCAGTGACATATCAACCCGAGACCCCGATGGCTACTTGCAGTACTACAGAATCTAATGCTTCTGCAAATAATGTTTACTCTAACACAGAATCTTCAGGTATTGCTACAGATGAAGCTCAGTGTGTCTTCATTTCACCTAAACAACTCCATGATTTTCAAAAGCTGCACCAAAGAAGAAAAAAACTAATCGTGAACCAAGCAGAAGCACAATCCTTACCAGGACACCTGAAAAAGTTCTGTTAGCTGAGAAAGCTGAAAAGAAGAGACAGCTCCAGATGAAAAGTGAAAATAAGTTTTCCAAGAACTTGTTTCGGAAAAAGCCAGCACGTAGCGTTAAAGATTTTGATAGCTCTTCTGATGAAGAAATTGATATGATGTTGGACTACTCTTCAGATTATGAAGAGGATGAATAATTTTTTCAGTTTCCTGATCCTAATGTTGATGATTATGTTTCTGTGCGTTTTACAAATGATGTTTTTTACATGGGAAAGATTTTGTTGGAGATGGAGAAGGATAGTTATTTTAAAGTCACTTACCTACGCCAAAGTGATAAATCGAATGCCTTTGTGATGCCAAACATTCCTGATGTTGCCTCGGTAAATGAATAGGATATTGCCATGGTTCTACCTCAGCAAATGCCCATGAAGATAAAAAGGCTGTCAGGATATGTCACTTTTTAAGTGTGGTTTGACCTTATAAATGTGCAGTGACTTTTTTTTATAGGGCTGATATTTGATTGCTTCAGGAAAACTTGTGTGTCATGAAGCATTGTTAGTGTTCAGTATTGTGGCAATAATTTTTAAAATAAATAAATAAGCACTGTCTCACTGTGTACTAGGTGGGGTACACAGTGAGACGAATGCTAATATTATTTTAAAGTTGTATTAGTAAATTCGGTATGCAAGATACTCCCAATAAACAGATTTGTACATGCAACGGCTAAAATTTCTTCAGTCGATTATATATAGCTCTTCATTAATGTTTTTTTTTAAAATCTATCTCACTGTAGACACTTTCCTTTAAATCACGGTTTGCTCAAAAAGAGAGCGAAAACGAGAAAATTTCCAAGGAAATTTTGAGTTAGCTTTATGATCCCCTACCACTTATACCAAACATTCGTTTTTTTCCCCCTATTTTAGCTAAGATATGTGCCGGGGAGATTTATGTATTTATTTATTTAGCACCGCGTCCTACTACCCATTCGGGCTATAGGCTTAAGTACTAATTACGCTAATGGGCTAGGAATTGGGAAAGTTAAATTTAGAGGAAGTAAACCCACATTGGCGAAAACCATTTAGGGAAAACCACCTCCAGTTCACCCGACCGAGATTTGAACCTGGATCTCCCCGTCCTCGGCAGTCTATCTCAACACGAAACTAGCGTGTTAGATAACTATGCCACCGAGGCGGGTTGCCGGGGATAAGGAAATTAGGATAGAGAGTAAGTTTACCCATATTTGCGTGAAGTGAAAGTGAGAAACCATATAGGAAAAAATAGCCTCTGTGCACTCAACCGTAATTCTATCACGACCTTCCCCTCATCAGGAAATTAGACTAAATGAGTTAGACTCCCAAGCTACGCAAGCCGGTGAAAGTTTTAACATTGTAATGATTTCGAGGTCTGTAGTGCTCTAGTGTTCTAATTATGTTTTAATTTTACTAGTGGAAAACTATCGAAAACATACAATAAAATCACAAACAAATTTGTAAGTTCTATTTTACATCTTTATTGAAATATAATTAATGTGTATATTCTACCCATATCGTCAGATGATGCATGGCGTCACTCCTGCAATTGATTGGGTAGTTTCTGATGGAAGGTTAGAATTACAATCTCCATCGGATGTTTATCCTCAATGATTTTCCGTTCTTTCTTTACGCAAATGAGTTTACATTAATTTTCAATTCTATAGTCATCATTAGTGTAAATATGAAGAAAGCTCCGGTGAGTAGTTAGACACGGTGTTTACACAAAACAGTCAAAACTAATAATAATCATTTAAGTGTAAGATTAAAACTCTTACTATCATATATATGATTATATAACTATAATTGAAGATTAATAATGTTTTCAATAATAATTGTACTAAACTTACCCATGCTCTCGATATCCAACATAGTAGCCTAATATCTCTCCATTCCAAAGGTTTTGCACTGGCGCAGTCCAAGATACTCGTAGCTGGTCAGAAGCAATCGCTGTGACTGAAAGGCTCTGAGGTTCACCAGTAGGTGCCTCGCCTTCCGTACGCACAACTATATTCTCACTGGGTTCTCCCGCTCCCAGCTCATTTTCGGCCACCACCCGGAACTTATAATGCGTTGCAGGTTGAAGTCCTGATATCGTGGCAAAGAGTTCTGTTCCTGCAGCCATGGTCTGCCAGTTAGCTGACAAGTCTGGGGAGAAAAATCAGAACAATTAAACTAACAAGACGAGCCTTTCTGTCATTTTAATTATTTGTTTTTTGTTAAAAATTAAATAATTATCTGAATTTATAGTTGAAAGAGTGTTGAGAGCTCCTGTTCTAAATTAATAATTTGGCATTTCGTCTGTCTGTCCAGATTGTTGTTCCTCGATAACTGTCAAAGGCGTTGATCAATTTTAACGAATTTTGTCAAGGACATTATTTGAATATGGCTGAATGATTACTGTATGTACTCAATTTGACCATACGTTTGAATAAGATAAAGCTGGAAAGGTAGATCACATAATAGATTATCTTAAGTCAGTTGAATTTATAATCTAAGCAATCGATTAAGTACCTGAGGCGTATTTTTTAATTTGACAAACATGGGAACACTGATGTATTAAACATCCTGAACAACGGTTATTCTCTATAAATATAGTATAGTATTAATTTATTTTCTGATTTTCTAAAACAAAGAGAAAAAAAAATTGTATAATAAAATAATACAAACATTCTGAATGTATGTATATGTGATTATGGAAACTTGCACATGTTTTTGGTTGGAAATAAACAACTATTGTTCTTTGATAATCCATCATATTTAACTTTATTTGGCAATTTTCACATAGGCCATTGTTGATTTTACCGGCGTATGGATACAATAAATACAAAGAGTTTTTAAATACTGTTACTTTATTGAACCCTCTTTTTATATGGAGATATTTCCCTCGTTAGGTGTATCTGCTAACATCTCTAACGTTTTCAAAGAATCAGCAACAAGATGTTGAGGGAGATAGTGAAAGAGGAGAAGTAAGACCTTTGTGAAGAATTGAATAAGAATATGTGTTTAACTTGCTAAAAAAAATATCCATTTACGACTTAACAACTGGAGGTAATAGCTATAAAAACTAAGATATACGTATACATGTATTTTTAAGGCATGTGATTGGTTTTGCAACTATCAATTTTTACATCTTGTTTCTATTTTGAAAAATGAAAGCTATATGGTCTTAAATAAGACCTCTCTTAGACTAGACAGTATTGAGGGTTATTTTATATCATCTAAAATTTATTAGAGGCAGAGCTAGGGTATAGTTGGCTGGCTTAAGCCTATATTTGAACATAATTCAGTTTTAAACAACAGCCAATGGCTATGGTACTTCCATTTCATGTCAGATTATTAAAAATGCCTTTTTTTTTTATCGAAATGACAACACAGGTAAGCTGTGCTCCAAGTATTATTTGGTTAATATTATAATTTTCCTATGTGTTTTAATCACTGCCAGAATTTAGCAAAGAAGGAATTTCAATTCTTCTTCATAAAATTATTTGTCTACTCATGAGGGAAAATCTTGGTGTGAGCCCCTACTATTAAGATCCATAATTTTATTAAAGTTAATATTTTATTCTTGGTTTCAAAATGTTCTGTAAAACGTTTTATTTCTCTCAGATTGTTGTTACAGAAGATAATATAAGTTGTTTAGATGTGAGTAGGGTTTCTTTAGCAGTATGATGTAAGCTTTTCACTATTGGGATAATAAAAATTGATCAAATATACGTCTTCGAAGAAATTATAATCAAGTCGATGACCAAAGTTTTAAGGAATAATCCGTAAGCAGCTGACAACAGACTATTAGCAGCCAACTTAAGTTCAAGTATTAGTGAAATAGTGCACTTCTACTAAAATCTTTTCATTGGATCAAAATAAACATATTTGTGAAATTTTCAAAACGAAAACAACTAAGTTTTTTAGGTGGAACACTAAATATATAAGAAAATATGAAACAACATAAATACGAAATTTAAAAAATTAAGGCTACCTTAAAGCTGGTTCCTTATGAGTAAACAAGTGGGTAAAATTAATTTAACATACATGTAATAATAATACTTATTATTATATTAATAATAAGAAGAAAAATTAGCAGAAACGATATATATTTTCAGAACAACCCAGGACCAAAATAAAATTAACTCTTTCCACAGTAAAAGGATGGTATTCCTATACAGCTAAAAAGGAAGAGATGTAGACCAACATGATAATATTACCTAGCGTAAAAATAAAGTGGAACAAGCTTACTTAGTATTAGTTCAATAGTGAATGCGGAAAAATCCAGAAAATGCGAATAGTAAAGGATTGTAGAAGATTTTAAAAAATCTTCAAAAAAATGGGGCAGCTTTGGGAATTTTGAAACGTTTCCTTTAAAAATGTTTTTAAAATGATAGCTCATGTTGAGCAACCCCTATTCACAAAAAAATAAAACCTAATGGTACACGTCATCTAAATTCAACTTTCCTCATTTATTTATTTTTAAGTGGATGAAACGTATTTAAATTATTATTAGACAAAATTAATTTGATATCAACGAAGATTGAGGTCCGAGAAGCCTACATAAAGAATGTATATCTGGGATAAAATAACTGTCCACGCTTGATAAAATTGATAGCTCCTAGCGACACTCAAATGGGCATTAACTACCTAAGTTTGCAGGGCATTAAAGGATATAGAAAATACACTAGAACTTGCCCAGAGAAACGATAAGACACCATTGTGACATTCATAAAATGGACTCTACACTAAATGAACCCAGCTGAGACTAGAAGCAATTAAAATTCCTCCAGGCTCAGGGGCAGGAATCACTGAGCTCACTTACGGATCCGGACAACTGGGCGCCGCCAAACGGGGACGGTCAAATCGATGCTTGTGAAATGGGCACTGAGAAGATTGGCTGCCAGGGTATATTTTTAAAATGTTATAGTTGTAAAAAAATGAAAACAAACAACTAGGCACCCATCAGGTTATGATAGGTTAGGTTAATTCATCTTTACATGGTTTATTTTACACAAAACTCTTATTTTTCATGGTTTTAGGCGTTATAAAAAAAATCAAAATCTTATATAATACCAAGTAGCATTACTTTCTTAATATACACACGTTTAGTTTTCTCTGGTATTTTTTTAAAAAAAACAACTTCAGAAAGGAATATTTAGTAAAAAACCTTTACACTTTCAAACTGGTGCCTTACTATCTTGGCACCCAGTCTTATAAGCGCCCAGTTGGACATGTCTGGTTGGCAGCACCCAGATGACAGTGCTCAGTTGTCCTATACCGGCTCACTCAGCCAGTGTTAGCTTGTTTAATATTAAATTAATCCGAATAAAAAATTGTTTAAATACATTTTTAGCAATTATATACAAGTATTTTTTTAATGTTTGGCGCAGGGGCCAGTAAAGGGTGTATAAAATAAAATAAGGACTAAGTTAATTTCATATTACCCTTTAATACAGACGTTTATATGTCTATTACCAGTTTGAAAACAAAATAAATAACCACTTATTTTATTTAGGATTTGCTTCATTTTGCATGTCTTTTTCATATATTTTAAACAAAACCTTAAGTATAAACTAAGAACTACCACTGTATCCACGAATACTTAGCTAAGTATATCTAAATTATCTATAATTGTTTTATATTAGGAACCCACCAAATCCATAAAAGATTATAAACCGAACGGTTAGTAAGACGTGGTACTATAAAACAATCCATGAAAACTTTCTAAAACATTTATATTTTATATTCTATACTAGGACAAACTTTATCTATTAAAACTTTGCTAAGTATAGCTAAATGCTTGTGTTTAAAGTTCTATACTAGAACATCAAATGGATCTGGACACAATTCAAAGTATTATTAAATTATTTGTGTCCAAGGGAAATAAATGCATCGCCATTTTATTTTTTATTTTTTGAGAAAACTAACTTTTTTTTTCAAAAAAACTGATATTAATTGTATTTTGACTTTAAAAAGCATATTTCTTATTTTTAATATCTTTAAAATTTTCTTTAAAAGTCATTTTAACTAATAAATTAGACATTTCAAATATTCCAAAGCTATTGACTGTGTTTGATTATTTATTTTTGACTTAATAACTCGCTAAGGATAAACCTGTAAATATTTTAATATGATCATATGAATAATTTCTAAACTATAAATATGTACTACTATACACAAACATTACATTTTTAAGTACAGTTAGAAGACAGCCTTCCACATCGCTAGGTAAGATGTCACCCATTTGTTCTTATTACTATTAACCATAACATATATATTATTTATGTTGAATAAATAAATAGCTTCGGCTGGGCAACATCTCGTAGGCCTCGTATTCAGTTGGAGGCGGCGACTGAGTCCCGAGGCCCACCACGCACTGCCTTTTATAGTATTTTGGCTGATGTGTGAAAATTCCCGGGAGGAACAGCCGAAAGCTGACGGAGGCTACTCGGCCAAAGCCTTTATTTCTATAATTTAAAAAATATCTTGAGCTACAGCTTATGGTATTCATAGTTTTTAAACATCACTTCATATAAGATATTTTTGAGCGGATGTACCATTTTGGAGATGACTGAACAATTACGATCGTTGCGGACGTTTTAATGAATTAACATTTTGTCTTTTATTAAACCCAAACAAATACCCCACACAATTACCTTCAACATTCAAGCACTACCAACAAATTAGAGTTTATATTTCACTAAGGTCACAGGTCCTTGAAGGTCACACGTCCTGGAAAGAAAGATAAGGAAATCCGCCATGCCTCGTCAAGATTTAGACGCTGGCAACAGAGAGGTTGGGAACGGCATTCGAATCCTAGCCGGACATCTTGAGGATTATTTTTTTCTCCTAAATGGCATCTTAACTCCCTATTATCCTCACCATAACATTAGTTTGCGAAAAGACCGGCCATATAGTAAAACAAAGTACAAAATTAATATGAATTTAAAATAATTGTGTTTCACTTTATCCGTCCGGGCTATTCGCATATTTACACAAATGAGAAATTAATATGGAAGGTAAAATATGGCGAAAGTGTATTCAAATTTGCTCAAAGTTGGGTAAAATTGCTTTAATCTTGTTTACTGTACATATATTCAAATAGTAGTAGAAGAAGAAATGGACTTTAATTTAGTTAAAATTTTGTATACATTTATTGAACGCTGGCTTGGTGTAAAAGTGGGTTTGCTGTTAATTTGTTATCTTTATATCATTATGTATTGGCACTGTCTAACATCATAGCTTGGATATGCACATTTAATTACGCTGGTGGAGTATAATTAGGAAAATACATTTAGAAGGAATATATCTGGATTAGTGTAGAGAGAGCTTGGTAAACTATTTAACTAGAAATACTCAGTACACATGGCTGGGATACACAACCCCTGGTACCTTGTCACAAGTAAACGATAATATACGATATTGACGTTTAGTCCACGTGTCCACCTATTCTTCAGGCGAAATATAACATGATTTGTTTTCAATCTGTGAGCCACGAGTTTATAGTGTTTTAAATATTGTTATGCTTATTTATCTTAATATGTATATATTATATAATAATTGTATAGCTATTATACAATCTATTTTAAAGAAATTTCCCAGAATCAACATCTGTATCCGATGCTTTTTCCTAAGAGATTTCCTAATTTGCTTTTACGCAAATGCGTGTAGAGTTCCTCTAAAATTCCACCTTCATCGTTACCATACTATTATCATAATTAATGTATGCATGTATCTCAAATGGGTGCAAATACGTGGCCTATCTTCCCCTCCATCTCTCCACAATGGTAAAAATATCATAGGTTATAAGTCATAAAATATTATACATGAGCTAGGTCAGAAAGTAAGAAAGTGTGTGTGTGTGTGTGTGTGGGTGTGTGTGTATGTGTGAGTCCATAAAAAGATAAGGCACTTTAGTTAAGTTGGAACTCTTAACTTTTGCAGTAAGATAGAAGGATTACTTAAATTTACCAGAAAAATCTAAAATAGGAAATTTCAAAATAATGCTTGAGGAAATGGAAAGATATAATTAGAAAATAACTTTAAATGTGAAGTATAAAACTAAATGTTGGCAGCTAGGTAGAGAACAAACTTTAGGTAACAAAATAAATCTTGAACTTTATTAACAAAACTAATTGAAATAACTATTATAAAAGTGGTAGAAAATTGGAAAATTGTTAAGCTGTTAAAGAGAGCATTCCAAATCGTCATAAGAATCTGAAAACTTTACATTTTTAAATGAGACACCAGGAAATAAGGTAAAGGGAGGAGGTATAAACAAAAACAAAAACAAAAACAAAACTTAAAAGTGTTGTGGAAAATCTATTTTTGGAGTTCAGGCAGGAGGACAACTCGAGATAACTAGGTTTAGTAACCAAAAGGTTTTGAGCATTTAAATTTTAAATAGGACCCTGGGACATAGGGGAGAGAAGGATATAAATTTTGTTTTATGTGAGATAGAAAATTTAAATTTGCAAACTGATATAGTAACTCTTCAAGTTATCCAATTAAATCTTAACATTTGAAATTAATTAATTGAAGATGAAAAACTGTCACGGGAGGGTATATTGGGGAGGAGTGTTGGTCGCGACTCAACATATCCATAACTAATACATGAAATTACATCTTTGTGTGATAGAAAACTGAAATTATTTAAGCAGGTATAAGAACCACTCCAAATATATATGAAAGTTTGAAAATATGAGATCTTTTAATTCAACTCTCAGAAATGGAGGGGAAGGGGCTATAGCTAGATATTACTTTTGAGATGAGGTAGAAAATTAAAATTGGGCTGACAAGTAGAGATAAACTACAGGTAAACAAATGAATCTTAAAATTACTTATCAATGTATTAAAAAACTTGAATTCGGCAGGTGATTAAAGAAAGTTACCATGCCAAATAACAATAAAGGTCTGACAACTTTACATTGAGACTCCCGGAAATATAGGGTTTGAGGGGGTTTATAAACTTTTTAACTTTGGTAGAAAATTTAAATTTTCGGGAAGTTCAAAATAAAATTCCAGATGACCCAAAAAGTCTTAAAATTTGCAATTTCTAGGTGGTAATTGTTTAAATGGAGGAAGGGATAGGAGCTTAAAACTTACAAAACTAATAGAAAAAATGTATTTTCAGTTTGGTCTAAAACTTAAACTCAAAAGTAAGGTAAAGTGACCACTTAAAATAATCAAAAGTCTCAAAATTTTAAATAGAATCTAGGGATGCAAGGGAAAAGGCGTGGGGATATGTAAAACATATTTGTTAGGCGTGGTAGAAAATTTAAATTTAAAAAGCAGGTAGAAAACCCAATAAAAAGAAGAAATTAGATACATAACTGTGGGGGAAGGGGTAGGTCAGAATTCCCAATATTAATACAAACAACTACTTATCTGTGTGGTAGAGAACTGATTTGTTTAAAAAAATAAGCTTTAATGCCAAGCTCTTAAATATTTGTTTATTTCTTAGATCAAACAATTAAAACACGATATTCAACTTACGCGATTCTTGTTGATATTGAACTATATACTGAAGTATAGGACTGCGATCATCAGTAGGATCCAGCCAAGCCAACTTTACTCTTCTACTTCCACAATCTAGAACTCGAAGATCTTGAGGCCGACCTGGAGCATCTTGTAACGGGAAACAATTATTTTACAGCCTTTACAGAATATCGTTATGACTCAACCCTTAATTACAAGTAGTTAATTAGACGTTTGTACACACTTTCTATTTCCTGATGTATGATATATAATTTTTATATGTTCATTTATTTCCGGTAACAAATTTATAAAGAAAATTTTACTATCACGAACAGATTTTTAAAAATATTTAAAAACCATTTTTAATATGTCTATCATAATAGTTTAAAGAATTGTCTTGTGTATTTATTCCTGTCAATTTTATTTGACCTCTCTATTAATTAAATATTTGATTTAACTAAATTATATTAAAACATAATATACATCAATTCATCATTATATTTATTATTTCCGTATTAAAGAGCAAATATATATTAAATTTATAAGGATTATGTATTCAGGTAGTGAGCCAGATTAAATCAATTTTAGAGAAACTTAGCACGAAGCCAATGGTCATTCCATATACATAATATACATCAATTTATCATTATATTTATTATTTCCGTATTAAAGAACAAATATATATTAAATTTATAAGGATGATGTATTCAGGTAGTGAGACAGATGAAATCAATTTTAGAGAAACTTAGCAAGAAGCCAATGGTCATTCCTTTAACATGTTCCAACAAGTAACTTTTCAACTAATTCTTTGAAGTGTTCGTGAGATGAATGAAACTAATTGTACTTCATAATACTTAATTTCAAGAGTTGGAAAACCTTCAGCAGTCTTACAACAGTATTTGATTTATTACTACGTTTTATTTTGCCTAGAAAGTATGAAAAGAATGTAGAGAGTTTTTGTTACGTGGGTGGTGATTATACTATAACATGTAATCGCAATTAATTAAGAACGTATAAGAGCTCTACTTTTGGGGGGAAATAGGTGACCAAGTAAAACAATGAACTCCTAATCCTGTATGTAGCAACTGTGCAGTGTATTTGAGAGGATAGTTGAAAGGCTCTCGGAAGTCTATGCCGTTTACTATACTGATTGTCCTGTGAGAAAAAAAGGATCAATTGACAGAATGTTTTCTTTGTTTAGCTAACATAATAATAACAAATATGTAGAGAATGTGTGCTAGCAGATATTCCACAGTTTCAATAGGGGTGTCATAAGCCAAGCTTATCATGTGGCTCCACAGGAAAACGTCTAGCAGATTTAAGTCCGAAGAGCATGGGGGACATTCTACTCGTTCCCCTTGATCAATCCATATATCCCCTAGTACATAGCTGATGTAGTCTTGGACAGCGAGTAAAAAGTGTAGTGGCGCACCATTTTGTTGTAGCCACATCTGTTGATGAATTCGTAATGGTAAGTCTTTACACAATTTTGGCAATGCCTTTTGCAGGAATATAAAATAAACAGTGCTGGTGAGATGGGGTGGAAGAAGGTAGAGACCAATTAAACAACCATCGATAATACCAGTGCGCACATTGATGCTGAACTGGTTTTTGAATCTAGGGGCGTGAGTGGCATGAGGGTTTTCTTCGTCTCATACAAGGCCGTTTATGGAGTTGAAAATGCCATCCCTGGTTAATGAAGCTTCATCGGTAAACAGAACAAGTCGTGGAAATTCAACTTGAAACAGGCAACGTTTCACAAAAATTAACATTTCAAGGAAAATCGGCTGGACTCATTGCTTGAAATCTCTGAGGATGGAAGCTGTTGTTCTTTCAGAACCTGCCAAACGCTCATATATGTATAAATAATGGTACAAGGTGAAGATCAAAACAATAGAACTGTACACTATAATTTCTAGTGATATTCTACCACCCCTATAGTAGGAACGGATAAAACTCACCAAGGCCCCATTTATTTGTGTGTACGTCCGAGCCGATTCTCACCCACTACACCACCGGCCACTACAAACATAACGGGTTGACTAACAGCGCGAGGCCTGGAAATGCTTCAACAGTGTATTTTTCGCAAAGCATGCCGGGAAAGAACTATGACGTCTCCGGCTCAATAAAGTGGCGTGAGCACATATGATGTTTCTGGAACCTCCACGAAGTAGCTCGTTGCATCTTCCCCGTCTCTTTATCCCTTTCCTCTCTCTTTTGTTTATGTGTTACCCCTCTTTTCCCTCTCTCTGAGCGAATATGTTCAAATAAATACTGGCACAAGAACAGGAGTAAGGGACTCTCGGCAGGAAATCGAACGAGGACACATCTGGGTGTTCTGAGTAAATGTAAGCTAAATTATTTTTCGGCCTTTGTTTATCTAAATTCCCTTTCGGATAAAATATTATTTATATCATGTATTCTAATAATGCAGGATATTGCGCGCGGATAACATATAACATGTTTAAAATTTTGGACTTGCTAAATATTTATTCTAACGGACAGTAGGTTATTTTATTAGTATAATATTGTTCTTTAATATTGAAGTCATTCTGACATGATACTTTTATCTTTAAGGTCTATAGTCTTTTGTAATACGTACAATGTATTAATTTTGAAGTCCTTCTGACATGAGACTTTTATCTTTGAAGTCCATTATCGTTTGTAATACGTACAATGTATTAATTTTGAAGTCCTTCTGACATGAGACTTTTATCTTTGAAGTCCATAGTCTTTTTTAATACGTACAATGTATTAATTTTGGAGTCCTTTTAACATGAGACTTTTACCTTAGAAGTCGATAGTCTTTTGTAATACGTACAATGTATTAATATTAAAGTCCTTCTGACATGAGACTTTTATCTTTCTTCTTAGTTTTGTATATTATATAATATTGGAATGTTGGTATCTATCAGGTTTTGTACATATTTTTAATGAAAGTGTTTAATATTGAGCCTCCTTTTACTCCTGTATTTCAGAAGTGGGTAAAGTCTTTAAGCCATTTTTTTTGCTACACAGGCAATATTTATTTGTGCGATGGCGTTTGTAGTCCTTGTAGGATATGTATGTATCTCTAATTATTTGTTTTTAATGTTCAGAGTCCCTTTTTACAAATAAATAATATATTCAAAACTGTGTTAATCACCGGAACTAGATATATTGATACGCGAGAAACTAATACTGTTGAATATTGTTGGAACACCTTTTTTATGACATCGTTATTTTTGTTTATGTATACATATATAATTTATATTCATCTAATGTATATTTTATGACTTACCAGTTGTTCTAAATAAATCATTACTTTTAGCTAAGTTCAAATCTCTCTCTCAGATTATTTCAAATATGTTCTGAGTTTTTTAACTGGAAATATCCTTGATGTCTTGGCCGTTGGTTCCCTTTTTTACCAGTGCTATAATTGTCGAGTGGGATTTGGGGAAACAGAAGCAAATATATTATACTATGGTATATTTGTCTTTGATGTCCTATCGGCTCCTCTGCATTTATTTATTATGTACTTTAATAGGTTTTTTTTGTAATTTTGTACCCGCCTTTATTCTGGAGGAAATAGGGTGGTGTTACAATATGATTAACACCCATGTCACGTTAAATCGTTACTTGCTAGTATATGGGTTCTGTTCAACCCTATGAAGCCCTTATTTTTCATATCCTGCAGTATGATGGTTCTTAAAGACCTGCAGTTCGCCCTGTTGACTGTGAATGTTCCTCTTTCCTGCAATTGTTGAAAAATCTAGAAAACATTGTTTTAGATGAAGTTGAATAATTTATAAAACGGTCTGCATAAATTTGCCAAGTAGCCCTATTATTATAACGAGCTTCAACATATATTAACATCATGTTAGCCTAATCGATAAAGGTATACCCATTCATGATATACTGCGACTGAACGTTAAGAGAAATTAGGGAGCTTTAGCAAATTTTTGACTTTACAGTGGTCATTACTTTGATCGAGTCACCTCACGTGTTCAGGAGGTGGAAAATGCAACGCTTTATTATTAGCTTTTGTTTAGAGAGAGCCAGTCTGCAATATGCAGATTATGCGTTTCCGGACAAGAGTTCCTTATTAAAAGTTGGTCTACTTTGGACCCTCTACAATCTACATACCCTATAGGTTTGTATTATGTATTCATTTACACCATATATATGGTGTAAATATATATATATATATACATGTTGGTTTTACCATATATATATATATATATATATATATATATATATATATATA